>PVHY01010692.1:0-50911 GCA_004024945.1 Uropsilus gracilis
TCCCTCCCTCCCTCCAGTCTCACTATATTGCCCTGGGTAGTCCCACTCAAGTGATCCATAGCCTCATGCTCCCAGGTAGTAGCTGGGATTACAGGCATGGGCCACCACACCCAGCTATTTTTTAGAGGTGATGTCTCTGCTATGTCTCTGCTATGCCTGGGGTAGGGGTAGTCTTGAACCTGTGGCCACATCTGCATAAAACACTCCCATCAACACCTCTCTATATAAGTGAGCTCCAAATTCAGTAAAACCAGAACTTTTCCGGTGATTAGCTTTGACCATGGCTCGTGTCTTTCTTACATTAGATACCTAATGTAAGTGGAATCATGTAAACTGGCCTTTGGTGACTGGCTTATTTCATTTAGCATGTCCATAAGATTCATCCACCATGTAATATGTGACTAGGTTTTCTTTTTAAGTCTGAATAATACTCCACTGTATCCCCAGGCTGAGGCTAGGGATCGCTTGAGACAACATATTTTGCTTACCTGTCCATCGTCAATGGACATTTGGATTGTCAATGGACATTTGGATGGCTTACATCTTTGATTTGTGAAAATTACTGCTATGAAAAAGAGTATACAAATATATCTCTTTGAGACCCTGCTTTCATTGCTTTTGGGCATATTGGATCAAATGATAATTTTCTAATATTTTGAGGAACTGCCATACTACTCAATTTTCATCCCCATAAACAATATGCAACAGTTTCATTTTCTCTACTTCTTGCTAGTGGCTGTTAGTTTCTGGTTTTGCTTTTCCCTCCCTCCCTCCCTCCCTCCCTTCCTGTCAGTGGCATCCCAATGACTGAGGTATGTAGATTCTTGATCAGGTGTATTTTAAACAATCTACTAAGTCCTCTTAGATCTGTATTGGCATAAGGGAGTGAGTCTTGGAACTTTACCGAGAAGGTGCTTGCATTGGCTTAAGTTTTAGAAGTGAGAACTTAGTTTAAATGTGGTAGGTAGGAAAATAATACCTTTGAGAGAAGTTATGGGAACATGGAAAGAATTTATTTGAATTTAAATAAGAAATGACAAGGGAATGACTTTTCATTTTGAATCTGATGAATAGCAATGTGGAGTTAAAGGGAAGAAAAGAAAACTTTATTGATCTCTTGAGTTTTAGATGATGGGAATATTGTTGTGGAAAAAAATGCCTGGTAGGGCAGCTAGAAATATGGAAACATATGGGTGAGAAAACAGATCTGGAAACTTGTTTTTGTGAGAGCCAATGGGATAAAGGTCATAGCATTACTTTTTGAAACATTTGTTTTCTTTAGAAAAAATGATCTCACACATTTTTCCTTTTCAATTTCTTACAGCTCTTGCAAGCTTAGGATATGAAAAGAGCTGTGTGTTGTTCAATTGTGCAGCCTTAGCTAGCCAGATTGCAGCAGAACAGAACCTGGATAATGATGAAGGATTGAAAATCGCTGCTAAGCATTATCAGGTATGCAGAACAGTGGTACCTACATAATAATGATCACAAAGTTGAATTAATACTATGCATTTAGGTTTATAGAATTTTTTTATACACAGGCCTTTTCTTAAAAAATGATATGCTTTTCCTGAATTGATTCCTATTTTTGTAGCCCATAAGTAAACTACTTACCTGTATACCAGTTTCTGCCCCACCACCATAGACCCAGCACCTAGCACAGTGCCTGGCACATAAAAAAGGCTCAGTAATGTTGGGAAAACAAATGATTAAATATTTGAGATAAAATGCTTGATAAATCCTTTTTAGACAAATGACCTCATAAAAAATGTGTACATTCGATTTATATATTTTTATTAATGTGAGACACATGAAATTCGCTGTTAGAAAAATTAAGACTTTTTGGCAAGAAAAGTTAAACTCTGAGACTGTGGAGAAGTCATTTAAATATGATCATACATGTAATGTTTTTAAGTTAGCTAAATTTATATTTTAGGCACTATAATTTACTAATATGGCATATTTCCGGCAATTGTTATTTACTTAGCTTTTAATTTTTTTGTTTCAATTCAATAAACAATAGGTGATTATTGTTAAATGACATCTTGAGTCATCTTTTCATGTTTTATACTTTGTAATTTGCAAAATGACTTAGACTTAGATACCTTGACATCCATGTTGCTTATATATTTTCATTTGAAAGAAAAGGTGATTAAAGATTAAAAATGTTATTTGAGAGGTCCATTGGGGTTCCAGGTGCTCTGATTTCAAATTTTATGGAATTCAAGTGATCTCAGTGTGGCTGTGGAGTTTGCATTTCTTAGAGATGGGTTGCAGTTTTTCACATTATTTAAATTTAGTGGACCTATTGTAGGAAAGCAAAAGGAAAATATACTTTAAGTAAACAATGTACTCCAAATTGTAACTGCCATACAGTTTTAGATGAGTGTGATCACAATCTTGATGCATATCTTTCTCCTTTAGATCCTCTAAATGACAGATACTAAAATGTGAAAAAGAAGTAAAATTTAGTTTTTTTTTTCCATCCGAACTCTTAGAGGGCATTCTGAATTATTGAAATTTTCCAATCATTTAGTTAATTTTTGTGGTTAGCATCAGGTCCTCTAATGTGGTGGGAAGAGAATTGGTGCTATTGAAGGATCTTTATCCTTCAATCTTTGTCTAGAATGTTGGCCCCCCAAGAACTGTTGTGCTCTTGTGTAAGTTTTTTACCTATAGGCTCCAGTCCCGTATTTGTGAATCAGAGACTGGATCCTTGCTGTCCTGAGTGGTTTACTAAACAAAGTTAGCTGATCACTCTTTGTAGCTGTTTTAGCTTTTTACAGAAATTTGTGGCTGAAATTCACTGCAAATAGTTAACCCTGAGTTATCTCTACGTACCCTGTCTGTATAACTCATGACACCTTTTAATTCCACTTTTTCCCCCACAGTGTTATTTGTTTCATAAAAGCAATGTTATTTTAGTGTTAAGCTCAGCAAAACATAATTGGGAATGAAAATCAGATGGGAAACATTTTACAAGAGAGCTTTGAAAGCCAAATAGTGATCATTAGCAGTGGAGAGCAGGATGGCTCCTCAGAGAACTGCAGTGTTTGAAGTGTTCCCCACATATAGCTTCGTTATTTGAGAGAGAAATTTGGTACCCATAAAAGCATTTCAGTGCTAAAACCAGTAATGTTTACCCCTGCCTGTATTCTCATGCTGGTTTCTGAGAAAGTATATCTAAAGTAAGATTAGTTTACGGCCATACCATCCTGAACGTGCCCGATCTTGTCTAAAGTAAGATTAAATCAAGTTGTCCCATTAATTTGTTTTTTTATGGCAATTTATTTTTAATCTTTGTTAAATTTGCCATTGCTCTTAGTGTTTTAGAAAAATACTCTTTTTGTCTGTAGTCAGATATTTTAAATGTTTTACACAATATAAAATCTTAAATATAGTAATTAGTCAACTGGATTAACATTTGAAATGACTTTGTGTGAACAGCAGAAAATTAAGTCTTTGTATTAGTTCCTGTAGATTTTAAAGAAATTCTTTTTCCTCCCCCCTAGTTTGCAAGTGGTGCCTTTTTACATATTAAAGAAACGGTCTTATCTGCCTTAAATCGGGAACCGACTGTGGACATTTCTCCAGATACTGTTGGGACACTCAGTCTTATTATGCTGGCACAGGCCCAAGAAGTATTTTTTTTAAAGGCCACAAGAGGTAATTCCATTTTGTTTTCTATTTTGCTGCATGTGAGAAGTGATAGGCTTTGCAAATAAGAAGGCGATAGTTAACTACTGTAGTAAAATGCTGGACTCTGAATAGTATTTACTTAGGTTTGTAACATGTCAAATGCATTCATTCAGCAGATATTTATGGGATACCTACTATGTACCAGTCACCATTGTGGGCTCTAATTAAATAGAGTTAGTAGGCAAACTAGATTTTTAGTTTCAGAAAGTTTATGAAATTTTTAGTGGGGGTAAAGAGTAGGGGAGTTTAAGCCAAAAATTAAATAGCCAAAGACTTTAAGAGATAAGTGCTATTTACAATAGACAGTAACATGGCTGGTGGTCTGACTGTGAGGTGAAGATATAGAAAGCATCACACTAATTTTGGATTTACTAGGAAGTGATTTTTTTTGATGAGGTCTTATTTAAATCAGTCCTAGTTGATAAGAAGGAGGCATCTAGGCAATGTTCCTTAGCTAAGAATATGGGACTGTGAGGCATGTAAGTTAGAGTGAGAGATGTAATATGGCCAACACATTTAAGTACAGAAAAAATGAAAATATGGGGACAATCAGTAAGATTCAGCCCTTTAAAGTATATAATTCATTGGGTTTTAAGAGTATTCATTCTTTTGCAGCCACCACCACTTTCTTACTTCAGAACATTATCATCATCTGGAATAGAGTCCATAACCAGTGGCAGTTACTTCTAACCCTTCCCCTTTCCTTTCATCCCCTGGGAACCACTAATCTGATATTTTACCCTTTGGATTTGCCTATGAAATAATTAAATGTTATGTGGAAGAACTGATTCCCCCAATAAGCATTTTTTAGAGACAAATGTACAAACGTTTCTTAGTGTATTTACTGAGTGATTGCAATACATCAAATGTATTTATTTTAATTATAATGGCTAATTCACTATTTTATTCCAGATAAAATGAAAGATGCCATCATAGCTAAGTTGGCTAATCAAGCTGCCGATTATTTTGGTGATGCTTTCAAACAATGTCAGTACAAAGATACTCTCCCCAAGGTTAGTTAATTGTTTTTGTGAACACTTGGTTATTTTGCATGTGGAAGTATTTGTACACTTCTTTGTACAAGAAACAAGTAGAAAATTTTATAGAGAAATTTGAAATTTAGGAGAAGCATTTGAAGACTCTATTTCCAGTGATAGCTTTTTATTTAAGATGCATGAAGAGTTCGTTTACATTTAGGGGATGCCTTCACTTCTAGTCTTGACTAAACTTGTTTTTTCAAGCTAAACTGGAAGTTTTTGAACTTCTGTTTCCAAAAATATTATCAATTAATAGCTTTTTGTAGTTCTGAATTATTGAGTACACGCATGAATTCTTATGCATGTTGATTCTTCACACTTTTAATTATTGTCCTGTTTTCTTAAAGATGAGTCTTAAAGCGCAAAAACAGACATAAGGAAAAAAGGAAAAAGAAAATTTACAAATTCATCCAGTACTTTGATTAGAATTAAGTTTTGTCAACAGGGATAGAAAATTGGGCTGCTATTGGACAGCTAAAGAAAACACCATCTTAATCCAGACATCACAGGAAGTATTGTTTTAATGTAAACTTTTCTTAAGTGTCATTTGAAAAAATTAGTCATGCTGTTCATTTGTAAATGACAATGCAGATAATTAACTAGTAAATTTAGATTAGTTAAAAAGAAAACTTATAGGTTGAGTAAAATGTAGGTAGTATGTTTCAATCATATTTTTACTGAAATGTTCAAGAAGTTAGTGTCATATGTTAACTTACGATATTTGTTACCTGATCTTCTATAGGAGAATTTATTGATTTATAAGTCATTCAGGAATCTTTGTAAGTTATGAAATTGCAGACTCTTTGGTGAAATAAAAAAAGCATGTTAGTGTATCAGTAGTACACATTAGTTTAGTTGGAATTTGAACAATGAGGAATTTATGTGAAGATTCCTGGAGATTTAAAATACACCCAGAGATGGATAGGAATTTTCCCAGGACTCTTGGCCATGGAATCGCCTCTCACCTTTTTTTCATCTGAAAGAGTTCATGTTCAGCTGCACAGTGTGCCGTTACCTCCTGTTGGGCCTTTAGTTCAGTCCTGTCACGGAGAGAAGAATGTCACCTACAAAGACTCCGAAGCCACCTCTGCAGCATTCCTGGTATTCCTTGAAAATCTCCTGTTTAAGTACCAAGTTGCTCCAGCATTACCTTGAGAAGTGGCATGAGTGCAGTTTGAGAGATGTCTTTTATTTTGGCCTTTTTTTTTTTTTTTTAACTAATAAAGCTCATAAGGTATTTTCATATTCTAGTTATAAAACTGGAATATCTGCAAGTAGTGATCCAGGAAGCTAGGAAATTATTCACTGGGAGTCAGGAAAGCACACAAGGTAGTAATTCAGTTTTCGATTCTATTGTTTTCTTTGTCTAGACAGAGACTGTCTAGTATATTTCTTGAATTTTGTATGGCATGTATTTCCTAATCAGTAAAGTTGCAGGATAGGATATGACACTTTAGAAGAACCTCTGCCAGTATAACTGCTTTTCTGGTTCATGTTTTTGGATCTTTTAAAATTAATTTTGACTGCACTTTTTTTCCAAAACAAATTGCTGCAAAGTAACACTATCATTTTAGTGAGTACTTAGTGTATTTCTCTTTTTGCTGAGTATAAGTACTGAATTGTTAGTGTTTATGTGATACTAAATTTTTATATGGCTAAAATCATTATTAAAAAGTCTTTTAGGATGTGAATTTAAGTGGGAACTTACTTTGTCTTTTGTCTTTTAAATGTTATGAAACAGCTATAGAGCAATTTCATTAGTGTATGTGAGTAATGGTGGTTTAGCTAACTAAGGGATGGGCAAGGGCTCATAAGAAAGCTTCTAAAGCCCTGTGCTTGGTATTTCTCTGAATGTCCATTCTTCTCTTTCTAATGCATGCTTTCCTTTCTTCTTTGTAAACAAAGTGTTGACTTCATGGCTCAGTTAAAGAGAATTGTAGAAATTGAAATTGGCTTTATTAAACATTAAAAACACCCTTTAATTGGAAGGAAAAAATGAACTCATTGAATCCAATTCCTGCAAAATCATGTGGTCTTCTGTGTTTACATCTAATGACTAACCTGTCTCTAAACCATTAATGGGGTAATTCTAATTTCTGTCTCCTTTTCCTTTTTTCTTCCTGCATCCCATGTTGTCTGTGGTGGTTTTTGTGGTTGGACTCTCCCCTGGTCAGTATTTTTATTTCCAGGAGGTGTTTCCTGTCTTGGCTGCAAAGCACTGTATCATGCAGGCCAATGCGGAGTACCACCAGTCCATCCTGGCCAAGCAGCAAAAGAAATTTGGAGAAGAGATTGCAAGATTACAGGTGAGTCTCTTGGAAATAAGTAGTTAAGTACCTTGGATATCTGTTCTTTTTTCTTCGTGAGATCGCCAAGTCTTAAAACCTTTCCTATTCATTGCCCCATCAAAAGGGACATGTGATTGTTTTTATTGTTATCACTTATGATCCTATTTATTTGAATTTTCTCTGTTTATCTTTGTGAGCATGGATAGAGGTATTTCTGTTTTGTTTAATTTTTCAAAGAACCAGGATTTGGTTTCATTTTTATAATTATTTTTGATTTATTTTTTATTTTTAAAAACCTTTTCTATTTCATTTATTTCTACTTTAATTTTAATTGTTTCTTTTCTTCTACTGACTTTTGGGTTTTTTTCTTTTTTAATTCCTTGAGCTGGGAGATTAGATTGTTTCTTTGGGTTCTTTCTTGTTTCTTGATATGGGCCCATATACTTTCTCTTACTACTATTGCTTTTGTTCTGTCCCATATGATCTGGAAGGTGGTGTCCTCATTATCATTTGTCTCAAGGTATTTTTTAACTTCTTTGATTCCCTCATTATCCCATTTGTCTTTTAGTAGTGTTCTGTCTCCATGCTTCTTTGGCTTTATTTTCTATTTTATCTGTTGTTACCATCTAAGTGGTGATATTTGAGCTCAAATATAATTTGGGCCTAAATTTACATGAGACATACATATACTCTTCTTTATGAAAAAGACAAACCTTTTTTTTTTTTGTTTGGAAAAAAAAATTCCCACTGATGATGAAACAGAATGTTGATTTTCTGTTGCTAGAAAATTATTTTTGATCCACCCTTTTATCAAGAGTGTATATAGCCCTTTAGAGCCTCTGGTTTCATGTGAGGGAGTGAACAGAATGTATCTCAGCTCTGTCTTACATAGTTTCAAGACCCTATCTCAGGTTTCCACATGGACTCTGAGTTCTTCATAATTGGTAGTTGTTTGGGTTATAGAAGTGACTGATAACCAGCCTTCGTTATTGTCAATTTATGCTTACTGGCCCACTGATTTATTTCCCTTTTTTTGCAGTTATCTATGTAGAAGTTTTCTACTATATATTATTTTAATTTTGGAGGCATTTGTAATTGGAGAATTTCTAGGTTATTCTGTCATTAATTGCATTGCTGGAAATGCAAAACAACCAATGCTTGGATGTTTAGTTAGGAAAATAACAGTTTTTACATTTCTATTTTAGCATGCAGCAGAATTGATTAAAACAGTAGCGTCTCGCTATGATGAATATGTCAATGTGAAGGATTTTTCTGACAAGATCAACCGTGCCCTCACAGCAGCAAAAAAGGATAATGACTTCATTTATCATGATCGAGTACCAGATCTTAAAGATCTAGACCCTATTGGCAAAGCCACTCTTGTGAAGTCTACCCCAGTCAGTGTACCCATCAGTCAAAAATTCACTGGTATGTGAAGTGTTCAAATGCATTTTAATCTTACTCTTTTCTGTTTAATTTGTTTTTTACAGCTAAAATTACACAGTTGCTACTGTATGCTTTGAATATAACCTACTGATGACTCATGTTGCTCAAATGAATATGAGAACAAAACTTTTGTATTTTATGGTGGTTTTAAGGTGGAAAGAAAATGGTAATAATCCAGGTGTAAAGTTATATAGCAGTCACAGACTTGAAACTGTTGTAATGATAAATATTTTAAACCAGTACTTGTCATTTTAAGATAACACTTGTTTTATTACTTAGGACTCTACTGTTAAAAATAAACGTACACAGATATCACTTCAACAAAAAAAGTCCAGAAATCATGTTAATTTCAGATAAATGTTCCTTGGGTAATGTGTGTAGATATATATATATACATGTACACACAAACACATACATGTACACACACACACACACACACATATATATATATATGCAATATTAGGTAACCTTTTGCTGAGTTCTCAACCGTAGTATTCTGTGTTTTCAGGAAATGGTGATTTTTTAACTTTCTGTTTAAAACACATATTAGAGAAACTCTTATTAAGAACTTTACAAATATATTAGCTCAAATATTCCTCAAAACAACCCTGTGAAAGAGATACTTGCATTGCATTTGAGTGAAGAGGTTCCTGATACATATCTAGGAAATGGTAGAGGTGGAAACTGAACCCTGGAACTGTGGCCCACTATTCAGTATATTAGCAAATACATAGTGCTTGCTTACATTGAGCTCTTTCACTCATGATCTTTAAACTGAAAAACCCTTTCTTTGTTGTCATTGTCAGTGAATATAGTGACCTGAAAATTCACTTCACCCTTGTACTTTTAGTAGTGATTTAATTCTGATCTTTAATTTTAGTATTTGTAGACTTTTTATGTAAATAATATAAAGGAAGTAAGAAGTCACTTTATAGTTTATTTGTCCTTTTTTGGTTGAAATTTCTATTCCTAATTCTAGATCTCTTTGAGAAGATGGTTCCTGTTTCAGTACAGCAGGCTTTGGCTGCCTATAATCAGAGGAAAGCTGACTTAGTTAACAGATCAATTGCTCAAATGAGGGAAGCCACAACTTTGGCAAATGGGTTGGTAGAGCTTAATTTTCTTAAATTTATCTGTAAGGTTTGAATGTTTTGATTTGTTCTTTAAATAGTTTATGTACATTTTAGTTTACATGTGCAGATATTTCTTAGGGACACTATATTTTTTAAGTTTTAGCAAATATAGTTAAAAGGAATTTGATTACTAATTTGTATTTTAGGGGATATTGATTTAAGGGAAAGGAGAAATAGAAATGAACTCATTAAGCTAAGATCATGGTACCTTCGATACTGTGAACTAATTTTTGCTTCTGGTGGATTGAAAACTGAGAAAATAATTCATTGATTTTTAAAAAATTGTAAGTATAATTTTTACACAGTAAATGCACCCAATTTAAGTGTATAGTTGTTTTTTTTTTTGCAAATATTAATACTATGTAATGATGACCACCATGATTAGAGAACATTTTCATTGCCTTAAAAAGTCCCTTCATGTCTCTTTCCTTCAATTTCTCCTCCCATGGCTCCTTCCCCTTGCTGATATGCTCCCTGTCACTGTGGGTTGGTTTAACTTTTTATTTTATAAATCTAAGTGTAATCATTGTAGCATGTGCAGTATGTCTAGTTCACATGTATGTATGTAGTATATTACATATGTAGTATACTACAATATTGTGTAATTGTAACATAGTGTCACAATGTAATTGTTATGTAGTACTTAACAGAATATAGGTGGTATATGCATAAAGTGTGTTTGACTTTTTTCAAATAATGTAATGTTTTTGAGATTCATCTGTATTCTGTATATTACTTTGAACCTTTTTTATTTTACTGAGCAATTCTTTATTTTGTGGTCATATACTTTCCTAATTTTCTCACCTGATGTTGGCCATTTATAGTTGCTATGTATATTCATATGTAAGGTTTTCTGTGAAAGATTTTTTCTCTGGGGGCGGGGATAAATATTTACAAATGGAATTGCTGAGTTATATGGTCTGTATATATTTAACTTCATACTAAATGGCCAGATTGCTTTCAAGTGGTTGTGCTAATTTATATTATTCCCTGTACTGTTTGAGAAATGTAGTTGCTCTGCACTTAGTATTATCCTTGTCACCAGTACTTAGTTTTTTAGTCTTTTTAATTTTAGCTATTTTTACATGTATGTAACATGTAATGCAAGATATTTTTTATTAATATGCATTTTTAAAAATTGATGATATTGAGTAACTTCATCTGCTTTTTACTCATTTGTATATCTGGTGTGCAGGATCTCATTTTTCCTCATTTTTTTTTTAAATTGAAAATTTCTTTTTAATCCTTAAAGAGCTATTTAAGTATTTTAGAGGCAAGTCTTTTGTCAGGTATATGTAATTCAGTAGTCTGGTTTACCTTTCCATGTTTTTAATTTTGCTGAATATATGAATTTTGGCCTCAGTTTTCACTCTCTAGCAGGAAAACAACATAAGTTTACTCAATAGCTCCCATTATGTAAATAACAGAAGAATTTTTATACCACAAAACTGAGGCTGGATGAAGATTCAGGATCAGCTTTTTTAAAATTAAAAGCCACTGTGTTCTGTTGACATTTTTTTGATGATATAAAATTTACAACTATTGTATATATATTATTTCTAATTTGTCAGTTATAATACTCTAATTGTTGCTCATATATTACTATCAGTAAAGACTGCATTTTTAAAGTAAAGTTTTCAATTGATTAGTCTGAAAGACTTCCTTAAAGTCTGAGTTGTCAGCTCCTGGATTTTATTTTATTTTAATGCTGCCATATTTTTCTTATTTTTTTGATTTTTAACTTGCTGTGAGCTTAAATAACTTTAATTCTTTAATGATTTCATTTTAATATTATTAATCATGTTATTCCCCTTTGCTTTATTTTTCAATTGATAGGACTTAGCATATTTTTAGGGTGCTAGTTTCATTGCTGTTGATTTAGATATAGGACATTGTCTTAAGGATGATTTAAACTTTTAGATGCTATATTGTCTTTCTTTTCTTTTTTATTTTTTCAGGGTGCTAGCTTCCCTTAATCTTCCAGCAGCAATTGAAGATATATCTGGAGATACTGTCCCTCAGTCTATCTTGACTAAGTCCACCTCTGTGATTGAAAGGGGAGGTATCCAGACTGTTGATCAGTTGATCAAAGAACTACCTGAACTTCTACAAAGAAATAGAGAAATCTTAGATGAGGTATGTTTTGAGAGATCACTTTTTAAGTGAAAATCCTGTGACCCCTTGCTATTCATCAGAGATTAAGATAAGAGACTTCCTCTTATTGGGTTTATTGGATAGTACTCATCATCTCAGTGAATTTATTATGGCCTTGCATCTGTGGCTTCAGTCTCAAGAGGAATTCTGATTGAGAAATGAGTTCATTCATATCTTACTGGTAAATGGGTGCATGTTGATGGGACTCATCACCATTGTAAAACATAGCATACTGTAAGAAATGTCCAATATACAAGGTCTCTGAGGCACTCTTCCAACTCATTACTTGATTAATTTAGCTGTTTTTTCAGAGCATTTGTACCATTTTACATTTTTCCTGGTACTATACAAGGGTTCAAACTTCTTCCATTCTTTTATGTTCAGTCATTCTATTGAGTCTTAAGAAAAATTCAGTAATTTTTTTTCCCCATTTCCAACACATTTAACTGATTCTTTCAGTTATCACCAATAATTTATCTCACAACTACATGTGGGATTTTTTTAGGCAAAACTCACATAACATAAAATTTGTTATTCTAACTTCTTTAAAGTGACTTTCAGTACAATTACAGTGTGTGTAAGCATTAGAGCTATCTAATTCTGAAACAATTTTATCACCCTCAAAAGAAAACTTGTATATCCACTAGCTGTCAGTCCTTATCCTTATACTCCTCCCCCACTCCTCACCCCCCCCCCGCCCCGCTCCACTCTTGCAACTACTAATATGATTTCTGTTTCAAAGGATTGGCTTATTCTGGGTTATTCATAAATTGTATGTAGCCTTTTGAGTTTGGGCTTCTTCAACTTGTAATATTTTCATGTTTCACCTTTGTTGTGACATGTGTCAATACTTCATATCATGGCTAAATACTATCCCATTATGTAGATGTGTACCACATTTTGTTTATCCATTCATGAATGAAAGATGATTGGATTATTACTTTTCTTTATAGCTTTTCTATATAATACTATTTGTGAACTCTGCATGTCATGTACTTGGAAGTTTCCTACTTTGAGGAATGTAGTACCTTTGTTCTGATCTGCTATTCTTATTAATATTACCTGTTTTGTGTCACATACTTGTTCTGTTAAATTCACACTCTAAGCTAGTAGTGAGCTATGTAGTTGGCAAGGTGCAGTGAATCGGTTATGACTTGTGAATGATTTTTATATGGTTCACTAGTTGATAGTTATTTCTGCCATTAAAAAAAAAAAACCAAAAAAAAAACCAAAAGATTACTTACAGTCTGTAACCCAACAAAACAAAATATTTATCTGGTGTTTGACAAAAAAGTTTCCAAATACTTGCTTAATTTAAGTTCTCAGCAATCAGCAGATACCATTAACTCTAATCCTGATGTCTTTTGGTTCTGGCTCCCTGCTGTCCTGTCTTCTCAACTATGTATTAAAAATAAAAAGGCTTTTGTTTATATATTCAGTTTGTTGTGCTAAAATGGAATTCTAAATCTTTTATTTGCCCGTATAGATGAATCATTTTTCTCTTCTATGACTTTGAAGATAGAAAGTTTTTGTTTTAATATTAAAAGAGTATTTAAAGTAGTTATATGTCAGAACTGATATCTCACTGTTGCCTTCCCTTTTAAAAAGTCATTAAGAATGCTGGATGAAGAAGAAGCCACTGACAATGATTTAAGAGCAAAATTCAAGGAACGCTGGCAAAGGACACCATCCAATGAACTCTATAAGCCTTTAAGAGCAGGTAAAAATGTTTAGAAGTAACTTTCACTTGAATAAATACCATTTACAGAATGTACCTATATTTTGTTTGGTTAAATTAGGTACAGTATAGACCTGTTTATTACTAAAACTGTGCTTTTATGAAAACTTAAAATCAGATGAATGAATTTTAAATGTCTATTGGCTTTACAGTGATTCATGGGTTAGGTTGTACTGCTTGTAGCAAGTCTAAGAGAACTCCAAGGACCTACAGAAAGGGATAGGTTTTTTTTTAAATGTACTAGAGTGAAGTCACAAATTTGAAAAAAAAAAAAAAATTGGCGACCCACCTTTGATGAATGGAAAGTTCATGAAATAATTTCTTTGGGCAGTGGAAAAAGATACCTCATTGTTCCTGACCAGAAAATTCCATACTGATATGTTATGACGGCATTCCCAGGGGAGGTTGAAATTGCAATTAGATTGGGTTTGGTGGGCTTAGCACAAGCAACTCCAGTTTTGGCATATTTGTTTTTAAGAAAGCACAAGTATTTTTCACAATTCAGGATAAGATTAAAAAACAAAACGAAGGTTAATTCATGTTTATTGTAAGAAGTTCAGATTTTTCAGATGGGAATAAAGAGAATATTAAAATGATCTCCTGGTTTTCTTTTTCCATCCTATATCCTGTTTATATTTTAAAACTATAAATAAGATCATACTATATATATATTGTATTGTGATTTATTTTGATTAGTAGTGAATTCTGGGTGATGAGAGATGAGTCTTAACAGATAATTTGAAGCCAGATTTATTCTTTTTGAGAGATTGATTAACATATTTGTGCTTGCTAAGATAAATTATGTCTTCATGGTGGCTGGGGAATTACTTATTTCTGTAAAAGGAGTTAGTGCCATGAGATTTTTCTAAAATGTATCTGCTATTCTTGTATTTCAAGTTGAAGCAGTGATTTTCAAGAGGCAAATGCAATTTAAATAAATTTAAAATCACTGCTTAAACTTGAAATACAAGAACAGCAGGTAACAGTTTTTAGAGTTAATTATTTCTATGTTCATAAGTTATTGGAGAAAATTAAAGTAATGTAAATTAGTTTTTATTTTGTGGACAGAAACACCACATATATTTTAAACTATACATTTTAAATGTATAGTGCTCTTACATTTTATCATTTTTCCCAAAAATGGTAAAAACTGACAAGAGCTGAGATTTTATTATCTTGTGATTTGGGACATATAAAAGGGAAAAATAAGTTTGGAAAGAGAACTAAAAGTCCAACTAGCCCATAAACGTTGTTGAAATCAGTGCAGGGCTCTGGGAACATTCTCCATCTTTCCTTCTCCAGAGGGAAACAACTTGAGAACCGTTTTGGATAGAGCTGTGCAAGCAGATGGGCAAGTAAAAGAACGTTACCAGACTCACCGGGACACCATTGCACTTATGTGTAAGCCAGAACCTGAGCTGAATGCTGCCATCCCTTCTGCTAACCCAGCAAAGACCATGCAAGGCAGTGAGGTAAGGAGATGCATTTTGATGTATGTGGGTGGTCATCTGCATATGAAAATTGTACTCAAGCCATTGTATATAATAAACTGCCCATTCCTTTCTTATTTGACAACTTTTAAAAATGCAGAAGTAAAATGTGTTGTTTATATTCAAGATAGAATGATATACCATGTAATGGATAATTATACTGACATCATTTCTCTGCTCTAATACTAATAATTTCCATGGATTGAATGTCTCACTGAGCTGGGTACTAAGTTCAAGGGACTTCCTGTGTTCACAGTATTTAATTTTATAAAAGGGAGAGGTTTGGTTTTATAGAAACTTCCCTAAAGTAACTGGTTTGACTAGGGGTTCTATCTATTAATGTACCCAAAGAGTTCAACCATGAAACTTAAGTACCAGTTAAAAATAGTGACTAATAATGTTTGAACACTCAATGTTTTAAAAATTAAATTGGCTACCTTCACAGCAGTCCTGAGACTGATGTTGCTGTTATTGTTACTTTGTAGATGAGAAAATTTGAGTTTTTCAGGTAGTAAACTGTCTGTGGTGAGACAGTCCTTTCCATCTATTAAGGACGTATAGTCAGAAATTTTTTCTATATAATCATCTTTTATTTTGATGAGCAGCTAGGTTTGTTTCTGTAATAAGGTTTTGGTTTAATTTTAGGTTTGGAATTTGTGGGGGGAGAAAAGGTTCATGATTCAAAGGTACATGCAGAGAAATACTATCCTTATTCCTACTACTATGTTCCCATCCTCTCTCTATAGGTCATCATATTCATTATTTCCTGCTTTGTCCTTAGTGCTTTTCTTTTAAAAAAATTTACATAAATATATATATATATGTATGTGTATGTCTTTATATTCTGATTTCCCTTCTCATAATGCAGCGTACTTTATATATGTTTTGCATCTTTATACATATTAATGTATCCTGAAAGCGACTTGGCAGTAGGATTTTTATTCATATTGTCTAATACCGATTTCATACAGACCATCCAGGTGTGATTCTTCTTATTGTTTTTCATTTTAGAGTGTCTACAGCATGATGCTTGTTGTACCGTTAGGAAACATATTTCTTTCTGCTGCCTACACTCATTTTCTTTCTTTTTATAAGACTGAACAGTAAGATTGGGAAACTTTTGAGATGTGGAGTGGTAAACAGGATAATTGAAAGATGGCATCCTTTAAGAAGAAACTTTAGATTTTCCCTCAGGTCTTCATAAAGGAAGCTTACTCTGGACAGTCCTGTCAGGGAGCTTACTAGGTCTGTGGAATGATGAATTGGTCAGAGATTCTTAAAAACAGGCGGTTAGTGAGGCGCTCCATTGGACTTGGAAATCTTGCTGCTAGGAAGGAAGGTAGAGATGTACATGGGGTTCTTGGCTGTCTTTTCTGCCTTTGTCTTTCTCCTAATTTTCTTTATATGAGCATCCTTGGGGCAATCAGAGTGGGGTGGTTGGGTTGATGTTCTCCTGTGGTCCCAGCAAACTTGTGAAGAGACAAGTGAAAGGGGAACCTTGTAAATTGTGCTAGAGGGGACTTGAACGCTATAATGCTATTACTGTAAGGCGGTATATATGAATCATGTGGATGTAAGTCAGAGACTGTCTGCACTGAGTAGAGAGGTAAAATTCTTAATGATAGGAAGAGAAGTAATAACTGTCTTTCTCTCCCAGTATATAAAATATACATGTGATTTATACCTTTCTTTCTGTATTTGTCTCTCTCTTCCAGCATGCTCTGTCCATATATGACTTTCTCTTTCTGCACAACTCTACCTCCCTGCCTCTCAATCTGTGTCAACCAAATAAGATACATACTTGCTTGACCCCCTAAGTTATGAAGGAAGGAAGGATAGTGTAGCATGGGCAACAGATTGGTTTTGGAGTTAGTCAGACTTAGGTCTCAAATACCATTCTGTCCCTTACTTGCTCTGTGATCTTGGGCACCTGAGACTGAGACTTTTCTCTCCTGTGAACTAGATGTAATAAATGTGTATCCTGTAGAGTATTGTAAGGAATACATTAAATTTTGTTTTTAAGTATTTAGAACAGTACCTGATATTTAGAACAGTACCTGTAATAAATGTTAATTGAAGTGCTGATATTATTGTTGCTGCTCTTTGCACTAAAAGAGCAGTGTCTGTATCTAAAGAGACCTGACGTACAATTTGCGCATGATTCTGAGTAATCATCTCTCTCTGATCCTAAATGAACCATTGTATGTAACTCTCTTGAAATTGACTTGCTTTTTTGGGCAATAAGCTAATATTTTTTTGTTTTTGTTTAAATTGTTTAGGTTGTAAATGTCTTAAAATCCTTATTGGCAAATCTTGATGAAATAAAGAAGGAGAGAGAGGGTTTGGAAAATGACCTAAAAGCAGTGAATTTTGACATGACAAGCAAATTTTTGACTTCTCTGGCTCAAGATGGTGTGATAAATGAAGAAGCTCTTTCTGTTACTGAACTAGATCGAATCTATGGAGGTCTTACAACTAAAGTCCAGGAATCTCTAAAGAAGCAGGAAGATCTTCTTAAAAATATTCAGGTGAAGTTTATATATTTAAAAAATTGGAAAGGATAAGCTTGGATTAAATCTTTGTCCATATATGATTGTTTTTTGTGTTATGTGTTAATAGAAAACTGTAATTAATTAATATTATATTTGGAAACCCATTGATTTTTTGGTATTATTACTAAGGGAAGATTTAACATATGGTACTGTCCCCAAAGAAATAATAGGTAAATCTCAAGTAATTTTTGCATGTAATCATGATTTTCAGTTGTAAAATATCAAAAATGTTAGTAAACTATATTCATTTGATAAATATGTTATCAATCTTTTAACAAGGTCTCACACCAGGAATTTTCTAAAATGAAACAATGTAACAATGAAGCTAACTTAAGAGAAGAAGTTTTGAAGAATTTAGCAACTGCATATGACAACTTTGTTGAACTTCTAGACAATTTGAAGGAGGGTACGAAGGTATGTATAAAAGAAACTATAGCTAAGCATAGTTATGAAAATACAGTTTGGGAAGTTAATTGTTGTGTCCAGTTATCCCTTGTGTTGAGTTTGTTTCTTTTAATAATTTTTGCCTCTGAGAGATTTCTTATAAATGGGAGGAAACTTAAAATAACAGCATTTTATGGGAACTTGAAAGAGTGAATTGTATATTTCATTAGATGGAAAGTGGTTAAATGTTCTTGACAACAAGAATTAGTCTGGAGATATTAACAGCTAATGACACTTTTGTGGCAGTGGAAAACTGACCACTTTGAATGAACCGTAAAGGAACAGGAGTAGTCAAAAGTGATTTGTGGTGGGGAAGGAGGAGGACAGGTATGCTTTATATTTTCTGTGCTGATTGTTTGGATTGTCATAGACTCTTATTTGCCTGAATTTTAGAGTGCTTAATACATTTGAAGTATTTTCTTACCATTAAGAAGCTTACCTTTAAAAAGCTTAGGGAACTGCGTGTATTTGATTTTACTGACTACCTATTTATTACCTTGCTTTCAGATACACACTTCCTTTTATTTTAACTACATTAGTGACCATCATATAGTTATCTTGATGTAAATACAGTGAATACATGTAAAACCTTCTGAAGACAAGTAGAAATCTGTAAAGCTTTCTAAATTTAGAGCATAATAAGATATCATATTAATTTTTTAAAAATTGTTTTGTCAAAGTAGATAAGCTGAGAAACTCCGTAGATAACTTTTGGAAATTCTTCTCAGTATTTCTGAATGGTGCCTGCATTTTTGAAGTGAATGTGCAAATGTAATCGTTCTACATTAGAGAATTTACTATCTTTAGGACTCTTAGGTCATACTTAATATTAAGTTGTTGGACTTAAGTGATATGAGTGTGTCTTATAAGACTATTTTAGTGCCTTAGCTATAACCATATTGGTAAGTGAGCTTTAGATATCCTTAGATTAAAAAATTACTTTGTTTTTTGCTTATAGTTTTACAATGACCTGACTGAACTCCTGGTAAGATTCCAGAACAAATGCAGTGATATAGTGTTTGCACGAAAGACAGAAAGAGATGAACTCTTAAAGTAAGTTTGTTTCAAATATCAGATTGTACTTAAAATATTTTTCTCTTAAGAAAACCATACGAAGAAGGCTGGGTGCTGTGGTGCGCGCCTTTGATCCCAGGGAGGCCGGGACTGGGAATCGCTTGAGTCTGTGGGTTTGAGACCCACCTTTGGGCAACATAGTGAGACCTATTCCCAAAAAATAGCTGGGTGTGGTGGTGCGCACCTGTAATCCCAGCTACCTGGGAGGCTGAGGCTGGGGATCGCTTGAGTCCGTGGTATCCCGGGCAACATGGCAAGACCTAGCCTCAAAAAAAAAAAAAAAAAAAAATCATATGAAGATACTTTCAGGTCGTGCTTTGCTGTGTATGCCATCCATTTCCTCCTTCTCCTGGGTATTTTTGCAAAGCAAAAAGCAGACCTCTTGATTTGGAAACAATTGCTGAGTAAACAAATTCTTCATGTAGTGATGCCACAGAAATGGTAACAAAATAACTCAAAGTGATATATCTCAGGAAATGCCAATAAGCAAGCTGTTTACCTAGAAGTGATACACAGGTTTGGGTCATAAAACTAGAGCTACAGAATATGGGAACAGAGCTACAGAACAGGGTGAATGGCTCAGAAAATATCAGCAAAATCACTTTTTGAAGGCTTTTACTGGAACAGCTGAGCTAGTAACACTGGAGTTATTGATGCTTGTTGATCATTGGAAAACTGACATAATACTAAAATGAAAATACTTTTTTATAAAGGAGAATACAGGAATAGAATTTAACAAAACTGACATGGAAGGGGTATTTATTAGAGTCAGGAAAAAGGAACAAAAAACTGTCAAGGTCAAGGTGAATGAATTACTAGCTTTGAAAGGTAATTGCAGAATCTTCTAGGCAGTCAGAAAAAAAGATGAAGTCACTTTATCAGAAGGTGAAAATTTTTAGTTTAGCAGCATTGTGTACTAGAAGAGAATGGAGTGGCTGCTGTAAGAACTTAAGCAAAGTAAATGAACCAACCATTTTATATCCAGTGAAACTGTCCTTCAAGTATATACAAAGCTTTGTGTTTGTTGGTAGTGAACATAAAGAACCTAGTAGGCAGGGTATAGTGGCACTTGCCTGTGAGCAACAGCTTTTATGCTTTCGTGGGGGGAGGGGTGTCTGGGGATGGCGGTTTGAGTCCCGTTCAGGGCAACACAGCGAGACCTAGTCCCAAAAAAGTAGTTGGGTGTGGTGCCGTGCACCTGTAATCCTAGCTATCTGGGAAGCTGAGGCTGGGGATTGCTTGAGTCCGTGCTACCAGGGGCAACATGAGCCTGTGGTTCCACGGGTAAAAAAATAGTGAAATCTAGTCTCAAAAAAAATAAAGGACCCTTTCATAAGCCTTCAGCCAGCCAGATCTTTAGTCATCTCTGTTCATGTTCAGGCAGTTTTTTGTAGGAGAGGGAGAAGCAAGCAAAGAATTCATTCCACTTCCCTTGCCTCAAGAAAGAGTAGGGCTAGTTTTTTGCTAAATGTTTAAAAAGTGAATAATTAGGATGTTTTTAAAATGCTTCCAGAGGTTAAAAACAACACCCCCACCCACTAGTCTTATTGGTCAGAATATCCCACAGATTAATGAAAAACCACAGATTTTAGACCACTTTCATTTCTGAATACAAATGTGAAAGATGTGAAAGACCGAAATAAAATACTTGCAATGGCAAGTATTTTACAGGCAAACTATTCACCAGTTTGTTAAAAAACAATTATGTCCAAAGGAAGGGAGGGACATTGCATATAGTAATGCAATGATTATTTTACATCTAAGGAGAAAGGTTCTCTTCATAAATGAAGAAAAAGCATTTGAGAAAATAACTATTTTGGTTTCTCAGTAAAAACAGTAGGTAAATATTTCCTTAATGTGAAGTGTGCGTATCTGTCCCAGCCTATTTTGGTCTGGTCTAGTCCAGTCTACTCTAGTCTGTTCTAATCTATCTTCTCTGTATCTACTATTTATCTGGCTATATATGAACAAAACGCAAGATGTAGTTATTAACCAGATACTTCAAGACAATCACTATCCTGACTGTGAGAGCATAGACTAGTTCTCTTTTTTTCATACTGTATGTAAGTAAAATCATATGTTATGTACTCTTTTGAGATTATGTATCATTATTTCATATTGTTAATATATTTGGCATTGATCTAGTTGTGTGTTAATCTTTTATTTACACTTCTGTATATATTTCATTGTGTGAATATACTATAGTCTACTGATGATTATTTGAGTAGTTTCTAGTTTTGGGCTACTAGAAACACAACTGTCCAGTATTGCTACTAGTGATAAAAGAATAGAAGTAAATATATAAGATTGGTCAAGTAAATAAGCCTTCATCTGTGTGGTGAAATGCTGTGCATTCACATATGTAATTTAAAATTTGAGTTTTTAGTAGCCATAATAAAGAAGTTAAAAGAAACAAGTGAAGTTAAATAAATTAATTTAACTCAGTATAGCCAAGATTTATCATTTAGCATATAATCAGTGTAAAAATTATGAATGAAACAATATGTTCCCTTGCTCCCCACTATATCTTAGAATGTTGGTGTAATTTCCAATTATCACACATCTCCATTTGAGGTGTTTGTTTCCCACATCTGGCTCATGGTTATTACATTGGGCATTACTGTTCTAGATCATGTTTTTGGTCTTCTATAATGTTGTTGGGTGTGTAATTCAGAGTAGAATTCTAAGGTTTTAGGACACATATTTATTGTTAGTTGATAGTTTCAAGTAGTTCAAAATGGTTGTACTCATATTTCTACTAGTTTTATATGAGAGTTCTGTTTGCTCTATATTTTTGCCATTAATTTTTTTGCTGGGCATGTAGTGTTATTTCATTGTAGTTTTCATTTTATTTCCATTTCCCTGATGGCTGTAAAGAGTGCAAAAATTAGATGTTTCACTTTGAAGTTTCACTTTTTTCACTAATGATTCAAACTAATGTCAATAATGATGATGGCTAGGCATTGGCATACTGGTGTTATTTTTTTCCATACATTTTTGCTGTTTTTCACATTAGTTTTATGATTTACTACCTTTGACTTATATAATTAGTAAGTGGCTAGGAGAGTCTCAGTTGTCCTGTAAGTGTTTTACTTATTGTTAACTATCTCAGATTTATCAAAGGAAAAGTATCTTAAGAATTTATAATATAATTATATTAACTATCATATTTATGACTGAGTATAATCAAATATTTAATTAATTTTAACTATAGCAGTTTGATTATAAGTAAATAAAATATATCGATTATTTAATTTACTGTATATGGAACTGTATATAAAATGTGTCAATATAATGAAATATATATTAGATGTTTCAAAATTTTATTTTTTTAGGATTTAACATTGATTAAAATCTTTTGTTATAATTTATTTCTTTATAAACATTAAAAAGTTTTGGTTTCTTGATGAATATATATTAGCTTTTATTATACCTGAAGTGAACAACTTATCTTTCAACTTGGGACCTTTTGGAGGGTGACAGCATGATTTGGGGAGTGGGAGTTGGCTGTCACTGCTATGTCAGATCAACAGGTGCTAGTGCAGATAGTTTAGAACATGTCATATTTACTTTCCTATGTCTGTAAATCAATGGTGAGAAATTGGTTAATATGTTGTATTTTATAGAGGATATGTATCTTTGGAGTTTTGTTTAGTAGGGTTTTGGGACAAATTCTAATTTATTATTTGAGGGGAGGGGACTTCCAAATATTGTTCTAATTTTTAATACTGTGGTGGTGTTTCCAATAAGTTTTATTTTAATGAATTTACCTTAGTAACAGTTTATGAAGTATCTTTTGACATAGACTATCTCAGTGCTGTATGTCTTTGAATATCTTCAGAAAGTTTTTAAGAAATTTTTATAATAGTTTTAATGGGTTAGCTTTCTCACCCGTTGCTTTATTGTCTATAAACACTGATGTAACACAGTGATGTGTTAGTTTGGTCATAAAATGTAGTTTTTTGATAGCCTTTAGAAAGGTTATTATATTAGGACTTTCTTATCTAAGGATCTTATCTAAAGAATACCGCTTACCGCTTACTGAGGGTGGGCCATTCTATTAGGCGCACTTCCCTGGTTTGACATATTCCTAACTCCACCTATAACTGATCATTGAAACAAAAGTTATCTTGTTTTAATTATTGAGAAAAAAATAAATTCAACTTCATTTTATTAAATAGTGGAAGGAAAAAAGATTTAAGTGCTAGTCAAGAACAGAAATGTCATATATACTAAATATCATTATTTTAACACTTTTGTCTTTAAAAGGGATTTGCAACAAAGCATTGCCAGAGAACCTAGTGCTCCTTCAATTCCTACGCCTGCATACCAGTCCTCGCCAGCTGGGGGACACTCACCAACTCCTCCAACTCCAGCACCAAGAACCATGCCGGTCAGTAAGCAAATACAGTGTTTATGGACGTTTTAATTAGTGATCACTTGCTGAAAGGATGGAATAAGCTTTACATTGGAGATATCTGTCAGTTACCATTTTCATCAGGTGATTTGCCTTCCAGTGTTGTGTAGTATGAACGGTATAGCATCACTTATGAATTCCTGCTTGAAAAATGTTCAGATGGAAACTAATCAAGTCTGTAGAACCAACTTTGATTTTACTGATAAAAATAAATTAACTGCTGCTGTTAAAAAACACGTGGACAAACTAGAATTGGAACAATCGGATCATTTCCAAAAATGAATTTCATAACAACAACAACAAAAATAGGTATAATCTAGATTTAAAAAGAGGGAAGATTCATAATAAATAAAATTCAGTATTTGAGCATTTAGTTTATCTTTGCTCATAAAAACACTTGTAAAATCTTTTTTGTGATGAAAAATTTGAATATGGAAGTGCATACTCAGTGATATTAAATATTAATTATTAATTTTCTTAGGGTGGTACTGTGCTTTGTGGAATATTAGGACTTGTATACTGAATGAAGTCTTCAGGATTATTGTCATGAAATTTGTTATGTTCAAATGATTTTTCAAATATATAAGATAAATATATGGATATAACCATACGTAAAGCAAATATGACTCAATGTTTATAATTACTGAATTGGTAAATATGTTATCATTGATTGTTCTGAGTTATCTCATATTTAAAGATTTTCATGTAAAAATGTTGTGCCTGGGAGGGGACTGGGGTAATTGACCCGACCCATTCTTTCCCACCTCAAATGTCCAACTATTGGTAGGAGCAGTAATAAGGAAAAAAAAACTAGTGGCTATGTAGCATCCATAGGCTGGAGAATGCGTCTTCAGCTGTGATAATTTCTAGACCAGTAAGCCAACTTTCAAAAAGTGGAATTCAGAGATATAGATTTGAATTGGATTCTCTAGTTTCTCATACACCTGCATTAATTTTAATTAATATCAATTTGAGAGAAACAGGAAACATTTTATAGTCAGTGCTGACTTTTTCTTACAGCCTGCTAAGCCCCAGCCCCCAGCTCGGCCTCCACCTCCGGTGCTTCCAGCAAATCGAGCTCCTTCTGCTACTGCTTCAGCTCCAGTGGGTACTATGACTGCTGTTCCGGCTCCATCCCAAACACCAGGTTCAGCTCCCCTTCCACAGGCCCAGGGACCACCCTATCCCACCTATCCAGGATATCCCGGGTAAGGCTGAAGTGTTCCATATCCCAGTGAATGGCTAATGATTTTCGCTCTGGTTAACCTTTTAAAAATGAGGCCTTCTTTCTCTGAATGGAGGTATCACAAATGAATAAGCTACATTGCAGGTTATTACAGAAATAAAAATAATTAGCACAGTTATTTAGTAGTTGAATGGCCATTTTCCATGCTTTACTTATGTTTTTAGTTTATATAATGGGTTTATATAAATAAATCTCTTTTGTGTGGTACTCAGAAAGTGTTTTTGTTTTTTTATTTAGATGATACACAAATAGGGACCTTTTCTGACTTAGCATAGCAAGAATGAGAAGACCTTGTTTATATACCTATGCTTTGAAATCTTGCCATTCTGATAAACTGTTGAACAAAAATCTAGTTATATAATGCACTTTCTTAAAGATCAGCTTTTTGGGTGATAATTTGTTAATCTTAAAAGTCAAAACATTTCACTACCTTTTAAGATGTGCTCCAAATTTTACTTAAATGTATTCTGTCTTTCAAATATTAGAACTTAATAAACAGTAAATTTATGTGCATTATAATGAATATTGAACTTTGAGAAATAGGAATATATTAGATTGCCAAATTAAAGGGTCTTTATTTTCATTCCTTGTGATAGTTGAATAGTCTTTCAACAATAGTTTCTGGATAATATTAAACACTCGATGTTCTTTTATTTCAATTAATAGGATAGGACTTCATTATACTAACAAGTATCTTGAAATAGCTGTTTTTTTCTCTCTGTTTTCTGAAAAAGAGAAAAATGTTTATCATTGAATTTACTAATTCTTTTCTTCCTTTTTTTTTTTTTTGGTTTTCTTTTTCCTATCAGGTATTGCCAAATGCCCATGCCTATGGGCTATAATCCTTATGCATATGGCCAGTATAATATGCCATATCCACCAGTGTATCATCAGAGTCCTGGACAGGCTCCATACCCAGGACCCCAGCAGCCTTCATACCCATTCCCTCAGCCCCCACAGCAGTCTTACTATCCACAGCAGTAATACACAGCAGTAATATGTCAGCTCAGAAGCTCAGCTGGTTCAGTTCAAAGGGAAAGAAAGAAATACCAGCCCTGCAATAAGTGTACTAAACTCCACGTTCTGGTTAATATAATGTATTCTACTGTACTGAATGCAGTGTATAATTTCTGTCTGCGGCTAAAAGCTATGCCCCAATTCCACATTTGATTGCACATGTGAGATTTACTGCTATTGCAGTATAGACATTAGGTATAATAGGATTTGAAATAAATTACATTACAGTTCACAAAAGCTGAAAATGAGAAATTAAACCCACAACTGAAATATTTGAAATGATTATACTTATGTCAACATAAGATTTGATTGGGACATCAGATACTTATAATGATGGCTTAAGTACTGATACTCAAGAAAACTAGTTTTCTTTCTGTTTTGGTTTATTCATTTAGTTTAATTTCCATATGCTATTTTGCTTAATCAAAGCATTGTAAATCTTATAATTTAAAAATAAATTACTTAAGAACAGTTGTCATTGTTATGTTTTGTCATTGATTCTCATTACTGTCTAATTTCTTTCTGGTATTAGTCTCATTTTATTTGTACGTAAGTTAAACACTATGTTTAAGTGCATGATTAGTACAAGTTAACAGTCTGGTTCAACTGTGTTTTGTAGGAAAACCAAAAGACTAGAACTATAATTTATTACCTTTCATATGCTGATTAGAAAGTTAATTTTGACATTTTGAAAAGCCCTATAATGTGGAAGAGACATAATTACTACCAAAGATTCTTCAAATAAATATACACGTATGTATATTTAATATTTTACTATTAGCTTCTCCAAGAAATTGATAGAAATTCTGATGGTAATGCTTTCCCTTTTTTTTCGTAACTTGGGTAAAACAATACTGTCTAATGTAATGGAATTGTTTAAGAAAGTTTACTGTATCTTTCTATTCCTTTCTCCCACCTTATTGTCTTGTAATGCACAATGTATATGAGTAGATATCCACCCTTTCGTATTTATGACCCTAAAAGATTGGACCATTTTATAATTCAGGGAGCACACAAAAGAATTGTTGGGAGAATATGCCAATTCTGAAATAGGCTGTGTGTTTAATATTAATCTCTGTTGTTAGACTAATCACTGTATAAACTTTAGTAAAAATATTGAGCCATGTGTTTTGGAATGAGAAAATGAGAGAGGAATGAGTTGTCTGATATCACTCTAGAATCTGTTCTGTGTGAGGTTTGTTTCTGAACACTGGAGCAGATTTCCAGTGATTCTTTTTATATTTACTTTCTAAGTTTTGATGCTGACCATTTTTTTTTTTTTTTGCATTATTGTTTCATTTAAATGATACTGTCACTTGGTCCATTGTTGTTTTCTTTGACAGTTTGAGTTTATATTTTACATGTTGGGCTGAGGTGTGATTGTAAAAGAGGTATGGTTTAAAAACTATATGTATATTTTTAAAAAAACTGTTGTATGTAGAAAACATGAAGGCATGTTACTTCAATATAAATAATCTTTTACATGGAATACTGAAATTGGTTGAAAGTTCAATAGTTAAAACCTTGGCAAGAAGATTTTACGTGTTGTAGCCAATTTTTATTGTGGAATCATCAAAATGTGACATGGGCTTGTTTGATGTGTAAATGCATTTAAATTCTCCATTCATATTACTTAAAGTATCCTATACTAACAATGTACTCAGTGAGAGTTGGGGGTATTTCAAGTGGCTAGTTTATAATTCTTCCCAATGCAGAAAAACAAAATCACACAAAATTGGCCTGAATATTCTCTTGTGGAAAGACAATACTAAATAAAAGAGTAAGTGCATCAGAGGACCAAAAGAGAAGTTATAAAGCCATTTAGCCTGTTCACATACAAGGCTAGGCCTGCTTCCAGAGAGCCATAGGAAGAATGTTCAGAACTGCTAGGAAAAGAGGCTCCATAACCCCTTGTGACAACTTCTCTCAGCAACTTCTCACAGCATACCTGACTTGTTCTGCTCTGTTAGCAAAATCCTTTTTATGCAGGAAACCAAACCCATTCCCTCTTGCTAGTTCACTCATTGTTTAGCTAATTGAGTATGCTTGCTTTCACCTGTGTCTAGACACAGAGGACCAGCTTTTTGCAGCCCTTCGTTTCTGGGTCTTTGTGCATATACCTATCTAGTTTCATTAAAATGGCTCTTGGAGAGATGTTTCTCTTATGCCTGTTTTGTGAGGAGAGCACAAAAGGTAATTTTGTTACTGAACTTTTTAATCCTTGGCTTGACATCCTGTATTTCACAAAATATCCCCCCCAAATTGTTATAATTAATGCTGTTTATTTAATGGTAGGGTTCAGATATGTTGTACCTATGTTTAAATTAGGCTTTTGGATGATCTTCCTAAACTAAAGAAAGGAGACCATTCACAGACCATTTGTATTGGGTTTTGGAAAACTATTTTTAAATGGTAAGGAAGCTCTGCATAGAGGAATGAGTCAGAAATGGGGAAAAACAATTCTGATATTCTCTTCGGTAAAGATAGATGGCCTGACTTCTTAGTCTGGTGTAAGGTACTGGGGTATTATGTCTCTTGGTCTTTACACTTAGTTTAAAAAATGTCACTGTAAACCAGTTCAGTATTTGTGAGACATCTCTCAACACTATCCCAACTTCTTTGCAGTTTATAACCACCTTCCCAAATTTACAGAATACAAGATTTCACAGAGCCTTCTGTCCCTGACATTCTGTCCCAGTCAGCAGCCTTTCTAGTCAAAGCATTAAAAAATAGTTCGCTTAAACTTCACAATTTGCAAAAGTGCTTTGTATATATTTCCTAATTTCATAAACATGATAAAATGCAATTTGTCAACATTGGTTTGAGTTTGCTACTGGTAGTTTTTTTTTTTTTCTTTTTAATTAGTATATCTTGAGAAATCTTGCTCCAACCTACTGGCGTCTCATTTTTAAAAACACTTCTGCAATTAGTAGTTGATTTACAGTACAGTATGGGATACAAAGTAGGAAAAAACAGTAGTGTTATAATTACTAGTTTAAAAATATACTTTAGAACTAATGGTTGATTATAAGATTTACATGGAAGAGCAAAGAAGGAAAATTATATTTTTAAAGAAAAAGAGAATATTCAGGCTTTATTTCTGGTATGAAGCTTATATTTTTTAAAAAATCCTATATTATCACACCAGAGATTTTAGATTCTTTTCTGGTTATAAACATTGCTGGTAGTTGGATTATATTTTTATTGTATTCATTTCTCTTAGGGGGAAAAATTGTAAAGAAAACTAAAAGGTTTCCCAGATGAATGTATCCTAGAAATAAAAGTTGAAAGATTCTTATTTCCTTGGAGTATGAATTCTTATTTAAAGTGTTTAACTTTCAGCTTCATAGCTTCTGTAATTTCTTTTGACAAATGGTGGGTTGGGAAATAAAAAATACCCATTTGGTAGATGGCTTGAGACAAAAAGGAAGATAATGCTAAAATATCTCCTTACAACTGTAACCCTATAATTTATCATGGATGGGCATTATTTTTCATTACTTATATTTTGCCCCATTTTTTTTTTTTTTCCAGATGAATAATCCCTTGGTGTCATTTTTTTTTGGGTTAATTTTTGGAGGTGTTTGGTGATACTACCTTGTTACGTAGTTGATCAAGGGGAGGGGAGATTGTGAAATCTGTTCATTTTTTATTTTCTTCCTAGTTCTCCCATGTTCCCTTAGATCAAATGCAACTTAGAGGTAGCTGAGAATACACATTTCTAAGAAAATGTTGATTTTTAATGACTTTAAAATTTGTTGAGATTGAACAAGCTAGGTGCAAGAATGAAAAGTCTAAATCTCATATATATTTTAAATATGTAATAAGTACAGTTAAATTTTTGTTTTCACTTACACGGTATTGATTGGAGAGTACAGAGAGTTTGTGGTGAGGACCTGGGAACCCCAGGTATGTGGGGTGAAAAGAACAATGGGGATCTGAAACCCTACCTGGAACTTGAAGGTGACTGAGAGCTCTGCCTGACTGAACTGCTTTAGCATCTACTACTTCAGGGGGGATTGGCTTGGGGACTCCTTGTGTGCGGATTGGAACTTGCCTAGGTCCTGCCTCCTGGAGAACCGCACTCAGCCAGTGTCTTTGATGGAAGACTGGTGTTGTCTTTGGACATGATCAGTATGGGGTCCTATCCATGTTGTCTGTCTTGACACTCTCCCCAGAAGGAGCCAGTCATGGGGCTCTTGACTAATCAGTGAGCACCAAATGATTTAGGTGAATAGATTCAATTCTTAAGCCATTGTGTTTTGTTTTAAGTTTTCCCGTATTTTAACTGTTTGTGGTTTTACGTATTTTGCAGTCACGATTCATACTCATGTCAATGTCTTGACTGTGAACATGAAACGACTCTTTTCCTTTTTCATTGTAATACTTTGTTAGTAGATCTCTTGTGTGTGTGTATGCATGTGTGGTTCAGGAAATTCCCTAACGTGTGACTACTTAAGTTACTGCTGTTTAGATTTAGTTATTGCATCCAAGTAGGTTTTTTTTTTTTGTAATCTAATTTGAAAGTTAACTTAGAACTTTGTTAAAAGTATAGTCTTAACACCTTTTGACCTTTTTGTCTGTGTGGGATAAATATTTTGTCTTATTTCCATTTCTTCTATTGCTTGGGTTCTGTTGTCTCTAGTTATTTGGAACAGTCATTACCTACAAATTTTGAAAATGTAATTCTCTTATTTTCTTCTCTCCCATTCATAGTGAAATCTTTTTTTTTTATAAACAGGGCTCAGATTGAAATATTGTTCCTACACTGTTATTGTTGCTTTATGCATCTTTTTAATTGTTGACCTTTGTTGTCAGTTTATTTTCCGTTCAGCTTTAAGTTACTCATTTTATGAAACAAACAAGGTCTGTAATTACCAAGTACAGCTGGGCCTCCTCCTCTGTTTTCCCTTCTGGGGGTGGTGGTGAGCATTCAGGAAGTTTCATCTTGCCATTTCTCTTATATGGAGTCCTGTAGTGCCTCTAGTCTGGCTCCTCCAGATGAGAGACCAATTACAGACACGGGACCCTTTGAAGGGCCAGTGCCTTCTCCACTGGAACAGGGAAGAAAGGGGATGAAGATCCTTCTTTAGCATTTACCACCCATTATTGGTAGGGCTGTATAGTATATTTTAAAGACAAGAATACTCTTTGAATATATGCGTATGGTATCAATTTCAGAAGGTAAAAAGGTGTGTCATAAAAAATCTCGACCCAGTTCCCTTCCTCAGAGATTGTTTGCTACCAGCATACACAGTCCAGTTTGTGTGCAACCTGCTTCTCTCCCAGAGAACATGTGTTGTGACCTTCTGTAGAAGGAGGCAGTAACGGGATAATTTGATATAAAACCAAAATCTACCATAGCTTCTTTCACAGAGACCAAAGACTCCTTAACTGGAAACTTCAGACTTAAGTTCCAGCACACCTGACATTAGCACTAGTGATAAGTATCAAATGATTATTAATCTTTGATTTTTTTTCATTATTCCAGCATGTTTCCTAATGCTTGATAAAGACTTGCATTTTATACTGATAGTCGAAAAATTTTCAGCAAAGAGAACTTTTAACACTGAATCGTAGAAGATGGCTTCACCTAAGGGAATGAAGCATAACCACATTTCACTTTATTTCAACCCGGTGATAGGTCAAACAGTGGCCTCCCATATAGTTCTGTGTCCTATTCCCTGGGAAGCTGTGAGCATATTAGATTGGATAGCAAAGGAGAATTGAAGTTGTAGGTGGAATTTAGTTCTCTAATCAGCTGGTCTTAAAATTATCTGAGACTATCCTGGAGGCACCAGTGTAATCACAGGGTTCCTTAAAAGTGAAAGAGGAAGATGAATAGAGAACCAGGGAGAGATGGCAGCGGAAGCACTCAAACCAATATAGCTTAACTGTACCAGGGATGGGACCAAAGAAAGGCAGCCTCCTTTGTAATGGTAGGAACCAGATTTCCCCCTAGAGTCAACAGAAAGAATGCAGCCCCTGTGGTTGCCTTGATTTTAGCTTAATGAGACCAATGTTGGATTTCAGGGCTCCGGAACTGTAAGATTAATAATCTGTGTTGTTTGCAGTTACTAAGTTTGTGGTAGTTTATTATAGAAATAAGTGAATTATATAGTTTGGTTTATTAATATATCATGTTTTAGTTTGGCTCCCTGGGTAATACTGAATGGATAGTCACTGTTTTATGGGCAGAAAGGGATTTAGAACAGTGGTGACTCCCTAAAGGAGTCATCGTGGCTTCATTATTTCCCTGTAACAAAACACTGTTTCCTAAAGGAAGATCCACTTCCTTATTTCATCTTTCATTTTTTTCAAAAGGGTGTTTATATTAGTCCCTTTCTAGATCAATTTCTTTGATCACTGGAGTTTTCAGGAGGAAAACAGAGTGTAGAAGGAAGTGAGGGGAATTTTGTGCAAGGAAAGCTACTTTAAACTAAGACTACAATGTTGTAGAAGAGATATCTGCTGTTAAAATTTTCCCTTATAAGTCATCTTGTACAAAACTTTTAGACATCAGATTGAGATTTTTCTCCAGGCAAAGGTCTAAGTTAATTACCTGATTATATATGAACTTTGAAAAACTTAATAGACTTTACTTTTTTTAGAGTAGTTTTAGTCTCACAGGAAATGGAGCAGAAAGTACAGCCTAACATACAGCACTCAGGGAATAGGACAACTGCTTGGGAGAATTGTTCCTATCACAATGTTGAAATGAAATGAACTGTGGTTATGCTCTGTGCCCTGAGATGCTATTCCTGGCTCACCTCAGAGGTTTATTAAAATCTTTGATTAGTGTGGTTTGTTACAATTCTAATATTTATTGAAATTATTAGCTTTATAAGTATTAATTAAAGTTCATAGTTAACTCTTAGAGTTAATTGTGTTCATCTTCTGTGGAGTTTTGTTACATATTTAACATGTATTCATAATAAAATCAGAATAATGTTTTTTGAAAGGTGAAATTTGAAATTGATTTTTCTGTTGTTAAAGATGGTATAATTTTAGATTTGGAATTTTTTACTAGCTAATTTCAAAAGAAAATAAAAATGAACTCAGTCTTGAAGTTTTCAGATCTAGCAGTATAACCCATATATTATTCCTAGTTCACTAATTTCTTTTAAAGATTTTACTAATAAAAATCATCTTATTAGGCTTTAATAATTTAGTGTTCGAAATATAGACTAGCAAAAACAAAGTCATAGGAATAATTCTAACTAACATCCTAAAAGTCTCCTGAGCACTAGTTACCCACTTCTCCCTCCTCCCCCAACTTTCAGCAATCACTGATCTTTTTGCTGTTTTGTAGAATCTCATATACTTAGAATCACACATTATGTAGCTTTTCCAGACTGGCTTCTTTTAGTAAGCAATATGAACTTAAGCAATATGAATTTCTCATCTTTTTCTAGTCTCATAGCTCATTTATTTTCAGCACTGAATATTATTCTATTGGCAATATTGGTTATGCCACCAGTTACCTATTTCCTGAGTTACCACCTTTCCTGAGATACAGTAGATTAGTGACTGAGAGACTGTTGCTGAATGAAATCCCAAGAGTGAGGCACTCAGGCATCTGAAGTTCTTGGAACAAAGGATGATGGCTCAGAGTTCCAGAGCAGACTTTCAGGGGGCTACACCAACTTCCCCCCCACCCCCCCAGCACACACGGGCTACTGAATGGTCTGATACTGGTAAGGGGAGAGGGTGCAGAAGGGCTCCTGCTCAGAGTTCATAAGCAAGACCTGTGAAGAACAGGTGTTGAACACACAGCTGAGTGATGCATTCTCTCCCAAGTTCTGACAGACTCTGCTTCACGCTTTTTCCTAACAACTTGGAAGTCTGGGTGCATGTGGGTCAAGGGGCCCAATCAAAGAGACTGGTTTTGTTGGCTTCAGGCCAAAGCCTGCCACTCAGCGTGTCACAGGACTTTCAGCCACAGAGAACCTGCAATTGGTGATACCACGTCAGGAAGGGCTAGATGGATCAGAAATCCAGGATGGGCACAGATGTACCAATGGTGTCTCCATATCTAAGGTTGACGTCTTATGGTGTGTAGTGGGCCAGGGATGGCTGCTGGTAGGGCAGTGAGGCAACATATGGAGTTCGAGAGGTGAGACTGGGCAGCAGGTGAGAGACTTGGCTGGCAGTGCAAGGCTGTAGGAGGACTCTAAGAAGGAGGGACATGGTCAGAGGCAGTGTGGAGAGGCCAGCAGGAGAGACCAATTGCTTGGTCCAGCAGGAGAGGCCAATCCCAGAGGCTTGTGGAAAGTGGTCCAACCACTCCAGCCACACTGTGTTCTTGGTGACCACTCCTCACGGCTTTGGCACTGGTGACTGACCCCTTCAGTCTCGTGCTCTCTTTCCCAGAGGCGCTGATGGGGAGCAGTTACCCTGTGACTTGACTTCCTTTTTGCTGTGCGCCATTTGCAAACCAGAAGAGTCATTCCAAATGAGATAAGGAAAACCTCTCTTGTTAACCATCCCTAAGAAAACTTAGGGACTGAATTAGGGAAATGAACTTCTGAGAGCACAGGCGCCCATTAACTTTCCTTATCTAAGTTAGGGACCACCTGCCTACTCTACTCTTTCCTCAATTACTCTTTGCTTTAGAATGTTAATTATCTCTCAGGTTTGTTTGTCTTCTTTGGAATTCACCAGGCCCTCGCCCTGTGTCCCTGTAAACACCCCTTTCTTTTGTTAGTAAAGTTGTCTCATGCTTCATACTTCCATTTGCCCCCCGGCTGTGGCTGGGCCATCTCTTCTCATGAATTCATTTCTGGTACCCTGCGTGAGCTAGCACTTTTCAATGTACCAGTCCAAGCACCACTCTCCCCATGAAATATATACCCGAATGGTATAAAGCAAAGAAGTAATTATCGCTTATTTATACAGAATTGTGTGTGTATTCCCAGACACAAGCTCGCCCTACCCCCTCAAATCTACAAAGTCCCACCAAATAACCCATGGACCTAAAATAACACTAACCAACAGTAGAGCAGGAGTGACATGACTCATAAGGGGTCTGTGGAAAGTGGAGCTGGGGAGGGCGCTCAGCAGGGCCACTGTCACTGCTCAGGGTGCTCCCCCCCCCCCCCCGTCTCTACTGAACTGACTGCCACCAAGGCTGCTGCACTTTTATGACAAAAGGAGACAAGTGGAAACTCTGTCATAAAAGCTAAAAGCCTGGCCTTTTCTCCCTTACTGAAAAGAGGAGCTGATGTAAGTGTTTTGTAAATGTGAGATGATTTCATGTGAACTTTCAAAAAGCAAGGGATAGATAGACACCCTTAGTGGGTGTCTGGGGGGGGGTGCTTCTGAAGTAGGGGTTGCTCCCCAGGGAGGCAGCACTGGCCAGGGGCTACAACTTACCTACTAGAACCAGTCTGTGCTGGTGTCCAAGCTGGTGGGCCTGCAGCATGATTCTGGACAAATCGTTTCTGCCTCAAGCCTCCATTCCACCCGGTAGGTGGAACAAGTGAGAGCCCTCTTGTCAGAATGGGACAAGGCCTGAAGACTGGGCTCCCGTGGGTGCTCAGATAGTGTGACTGCTTGATTACAGACAAGCTTCCCCCTCCCTCCAGTCCCTCTGCCCCTGTGAGTTTGTTGACTCGTGTGGCTTCAGCTTACCTGTGTTTTATCTTGCTGAAATTTGCTTCCCTTTCCAGCGTGTTAGACCAGTCTAAGACTGAAGTTAGTAATCCTAAATTTTAGATTAGTATTGCTTCATATTCAATGTGTTGAGTTAACCATCCAATCCGATTGTTCAGTTCTCACACATCCTGGCACTACACCAGTATCCTAAAAATTGGTGACCTGCTCAGCTTACGTGAAGACCTTCTTAGCTCATTTCACACACGCACGCACAAATGAACCCCCCAGACTTTGGAAAACTTTGTGGCTAAGAGCTGCAATTTCCAGTTAGACCACAAGAGAGAGCTATTTTCCAACTAATGTTTTCCAAGTGCTTAGCTTTTAGAAGATTTTTTTTTTCTTATCCCTCTAACTTGTTCTAAAATTGGTTCAAATTTTCTTCTTTATAGTCAGCAATGTAATTGGGGCCCTGTCATGAGGCTCTGTAGCTGATACCCTGCCAAGAGCTGAAGCATCCTTGTACTGTGAATCCAGGAAGACGTGACACAAAAAAAGTGAGTCTCCCAGACACTGGATGAGAGCTCATCTTTAGTTTAGTGGCACAACTTGTTTGCTGTTTCCTCTGCTGTTCCCTTCCCTGACACCTTGCACCCCCTCCCCCAAAGCCACCCCAACCTTGTAAAGCAGACGTCTACTTGGTTTGCCATTTTGGTGGCCACTGATTCTCTCTATCATTGTAGAAACGTAGCCAAAGATTGTTAATTCAGTGGCTGTAGAAAGTGTTTGGCTTCTATCCAGTTGAGAGGAAGGGGGGAAGTGGGAGATGGTGTTGGAGGGAGGGAGGTGAGAACTTTATAGGCTGAGAAAGGCCGTGATCCTATAATAAAAACCTGAGGACCTAGCCAGGTCCTCCACTTGGGGGTGTGGTGGTTGCCCCAGGGCTGATTTTAATGGGAACAATTTCACACGTTCCTTGTCCTTTGGTCACATCAGCACATAGGTCACTGTATGTGTTTAAGGGCGCAGAATAGAGGTCTTCGAGTGTCTAATTGCAAAGGGCAGTAGCCACTTTTACAAGTCAGCACCGAGCAGCCAGGAAAGGCTCCGCAAACTCATTTGCTCTGAAGTAGGTCAGGCTGCAGGAAGCTCAGCAAAACGTCTATGTGCACAGGGTTGCTACCCTACTACCCTCACAGCTAGGTCTGCATTAACGCCTCCCGCAGTGCCTCTAAAATTAACATTTGTCACTCTATCGGCTTCTCTGATCTTTGAAGATTGTTGGTTGTTAAAGCTACAGTTTTAATTATGAGCCACACTGTTTCATGATGGATTGATTGGTTGCATACCTTCTCCTGCTTGTTATGGCAAGCTGCTTGTAGACTTCAGGCTGGATGCTGGGCATATGGGAAACTGGGCGTGGTGGGGAGTGGAGCTGCAGGCCTGTAGTTGCTCAAACAAGGGCTGGTGTAGGTCCCATATATGTGGCTGCCCTGTACCAGGTCATTTTAGATGTGTCTCCTGCGTGGCCCCCTGGCAAGGTTTTGATCCCCTCTGGGCCTTACGTTTTCCTCATGTGTAGAATGATAATGATATTACCCAGCTCATGAGATTATTGTGGGAACTTAGAAAACAGGTTACACAGTCAGTACTGGGTCTGGTTACTATTATGGAGGATCAGAGCTTTGTTCCCAGAGCCTGTGAGGGCAGGGCTGGCAAATGCCAGTGGCTGGGAGTGTGGGCTCTGCAGCATTCTGCTTCACTTTATGGCACTGGTGCCCTCAATAACCCAGTGAACTTAATTAATAATTCATTAAAATGCTGTGCATGTATTTTGTGACATGGCAGTGTGACAAAGTGCTCAAGAACATGGACTCAGGACTGGGTGCCCTGGCTGAGTCCCAGGGCTGGAACTTGTAACTGAAGACTTGAAGATAGTCACTTATCATCTGTGTTTTAGTTTCTCCATATTTAAAGTAGGTGTAGTAATGGCATTACCTGCATGAGATTATTTGGGATTAATGCACGAAAAACACCGAAAAGTGCTCCTGGCAGACATAAACACTTAAAATTCTGAACAATTATTATCACTTCCTAGGCAACTTGCTAAGTGTTTTCTGATGAGAGAATGAAAGGTTCTGTGAACTCACTGGACAGGCTAGACTGGCAATCTCATGTTTTGGGCTCTGTGTCTTTAACACAACATGGTGATAGGGAAGGTGGGGTGGAGGTAGATGAGTTTTGGTGATCTGTGATGGGCATTAATGAAGTGATGGTGGGTAGTACTAGTAGTCCAGGTGGGGGGATGATGAATGAGAACTGGGGGCAGGGGTAACCATGGTATCATGGGGTGCTGGTGGTGGAGGACCCACCCTTCCCTCCGACTCCTTAGAGGTGGTCTATGCTGTGACTAACATGGCAGTGCCAGCCTCAGGAACAAGCTGGGTCTCTACAGTGCAGGTTGGGCGCAGAACTTTGAGGACTCCTGGTGGCTCCTGGAAACCCTAGGACCCCCTCAGCCGGATCTCTTCTGGATGTGCTGGAATTCTAAGCTGGAAAGTCAATTTCAACATGTGGTCTAAGAAGTTATTTCATTCATTTTTGGACGTGCCGACACTTTATTTTGTAGTCTCACCTCATACTCCATTCTTTCCCTCTGAGAAACCAACGAGCACTTTAAAGATATTGCACAAAAGTTTCTTAGAGCACCCCTTTGCTGTTGGGGTCAAATAAAAGACCCCCGTTTTACTGGTGACAAAATTGAGGTCATTCTCCAGGTCACATGTTTCTTAAACTATTGAGAAGTGGTATCTGGCTTACAGCCCTTCCTGTGGCCAGTGGAATTAATTTTTGTTGGAAAAAAAGGCCATTTTGTTATATTTCAACCTTCCCTCAACCACAGAAAAAGATGACAGGAAAAGCTCTTTCTTTTCTTTTTCAGGGATTCGTACTGGGTGTTCTCTTCCATGTGTTGTCTGTGACCCTAATTCTGTTCTGATGAGAGAGCGGCATTGGGCAGAGGGTTGATACTGCAGGAGTGACTGAGGAAACAGGAAGTCTTCATTTTAAACTTGGGTGAGTGGTGTTTGCACCACCCTGGTTATCCAGGGAGCCATTTTGGAGAGAAAAGAGAAGAAAACAACAACGAAACCTGTCATTTTTGACTGCTTCAAATATTTGCTCCACATGCAGTAAATCTGAGCAAAATCACCTTTTTCTTGGTAAAAGCAACTGCAGTTTCATCTACTTCATGCCTTTGAAGGTGGCTGCTGCAGTCGTTCCCCAGGAGGTGCATTGTGGCGCAGGAAGCAGGACAAATGCAGCGTGCCTTCCAGCCTGTGTGTTTAAACCAAAAAAAGAAACAACAGGGAACACTTTGGGACACACTTTTCTCCAAGAGGCTGCTTCCTAAAACTGCTAATTGTGCATGTTTAACTGGAACTGGAGATTCCCGCAGCCTCTCCCACTCCTATTTGCAGATGGTTTATGGAGGTGATTTAAACCTTAGGACTCTTCCTTTTTTTCCCTCTGGTGAAGAATCTTGGTGGCATCAACTCATTAACTTGTGTTCCAGTTATTTGCCTGGAGTTGCAGTCCTCTGCTTTCAATAAAGGGACAGAACACTGTCAGGGGATGTGAAAGTCGCAGAGGTGGCCACAATGGATGATCAACAGTGATGATGGCTGTGCAAATTTAAGAACAGCACATCAGGCAGAAATGAGGAGCAGAAGCTGAAGTGCTGATGAAGAGCGACTTTCTAATGCTGCCATCCTGAGGCGCTAGCTGAGGTGGGGGCTGCGAGGGAGAGTGAGAACAGTCTGGTGCTTGGTAGAGAGGCACTGGGAAGCCTCTCTGTATTGCTCTGGGAGGTGGGGCTCTCAGGGTATTTATTTCACAGACATCATAATGGCCCGCTCAGGGCTGAGGAAGACACAGACCATGTCATCAGGGAATAAGCAACCTTGTGGGAGAGAGGTAGAGAGACATTTACACTGAGAAGTAGAGCAGGAGAGGACATGTTGCAACAGAATGGGATTGCAAGTAGGATTCTAGGATGCAGAAAGCATGCATGGTAACACATAGAGGAGATAAGTTCAAACATTTTTAAAATTTATAAGTATTTATTCAAAAAATTTAAATTGAAGTGACATTGCATTTGGCAATGTATTAATTTCAGGTGGGCATCATTATTAATCATGTTTGTATACTTGGTGAAGTTGACCTTTACACACAATTGGCACTTTTTGCCTGAGTTCTCCAACCTCTTTCCTCTTCTGGTAACCGCTAATTTGGTCTTCTAGTCCAAATGTGTATTTTGTTTTACTTATTGTTGTTTTGTTTCTTTATATATCACATAGGAATGGAATCAAGCAGTATTTGTCTTTCTCCCTCTGACTTATTTAAATTAGAGTCTTCTAGGTTCACCCAGGTTACAAATGGCAAGATTTTGTCTTTTATGTTTTATCTAGCTGAGTGGTACTCTATTGTGATTATACACAAAACCCTCATCTTCTTTATCCACTCATCTGACGGCACTTTGGTGGTTTCCAACTCTTGGCTGTTTAAATAATGCAGTGAATGAGGGGGACCGTATCGATGGTTTGCTCTGCTGGATTAGAGAACCAGGAGGGCTTTCAGTGACCACCTTAGAAAGCCACCAGGAAGGTATGTAGTTAAAACTGGGTTTGTAATTTGCTGCATGAGAGGAGAACACATACCGCAGAGTCATGGAGTGCCTAACTAAGAATGAATTGGGAGGAGGTTAGTAAAACATTTGAACTTGTGTTTGGTAATTTGAGTTTGAGATTGGTGTTGTTAGAAAGCAGGGCAATTATTTTACCAAAGAGGATATCTGGAAGGCTAAGGGATACATGGAAAAATGTTTATCAGTGCTTTAAATGAGGAGATGCAGTTCAAAACCAAAATGTGATACCGTTTCACACCCATGAGAATGGCATGGATTAAAGAGACCCCCCAACAACAAGTGCTGGGGAGGATGTGGAGCGAATGGAATCCCTATTGCATTGTTGATTAGAAAAGAAACTGTTGCAGCCATTTTGTAAAGCTGCCTGGATCTACTTTAAAAAGCTTCAAAATGGAAAACTGCATGGCTAGCAACTACCACTGCAGGATCTATGCCAAGAATATGAAACCATCAACTCAAAAAATCCTGTTTGCTACAATATTTATTGCAATATTGCTCACAATAGCTAGGGCATGGAAACAACCTAAGTGCTGACTGAAAGAAGATTGGATCAAGAAGATGTGGTATATCTACACAAAGGAAAATTATCCAGCCATAAGGAAAGATGAAATGTTGCCATGTTAGTAATTTGGAAGGTGCTTGAGGGAATTTCATGTAGTAAGATGAGTCAGAATGACAAAGGCAAACACTGAACATTTATAGAATGGATGACTCAACAAAACAAAATACTTTAAAAACTAATGGACACTAGTAGATGAAGTGAGATTTCTGAGGTTGAAAAGGAGTGGGGAAGGAAAGAGGGACAAAGGAGGTATAAAGGATGGTAATGGAAAAAGTAAAATTTTCACACGAGATTGAAATCTATGTAAAAGTGATCATATGGTGAAAGAAAAAACCTTGTCAAAATAAAGAAAAGGAATGAAAAAAATTAAAAAAATCCCAGATTTATCTACCCTAATATGGTATAACCCTTCATTCCAAGATTCATGTACACAGTAAAGATGTATAAAAACAGATAAAAAGAAAAAAGAAAGCAGGGCAGTTGGGTGATAGAGTATCTTAATAATTTTAGGAGGTGGGAGGAAAAGAGTGGGCTTACAAATTTCCCTGGAAAAGAAGCAATAATGACTCATGTTACCCTCATGAGGAATGTTTGTTATTCTTGTGGTTGCATGGTGTTTGTTTTCATCTCTGCAGGTATGATTATGAAATGGTGTTGTATTTTGTTTTGTTGAAGTTTTCAACTGACATTGATATTCTGCCAAGTCGCTTTTGTTATCAAGAAACCTTGCAGCAACTGGCCAAACTATTGTCCAGGCTGCTTTAATTTTTCTCAAAATTCTTTGTCTGGGCACTGAATGATGAATAGGAGTTTCACAGATTGAAAAATGAGATGGCCCTGGCAGGGAGAAGGTATAGCTGCAGCAGACAGAGGGAGACATTGCATTTCATAAGAGACTGAGGATTCTGTAGCTCAGGATACTGAATGTATATGGGGAATAGGTGGAGAAAGACCAAGGAGTTAGGTTAGATGTGGGGGACTGTGGGTCTGTCTAAGAAGTTTGCCTTTCACCTTCTCTGAGTGCTAGCTCAGAGCAGCTGATCAATAGATACTTATTGAACTGAGGTAAACTTGATTTCCTTGCACATTCTTTCCCACATGTTCTAATTGCCATTGAAGCTAAAAGGAAAGATACCTGGGGATATTGGAGGGGTATCCTTCTAGGATCCCTGATATCCTTTTTCTCTCTCTCTTTTTTTTTCTCTTGGAATACACCAGTTACAGAGCTGAAAGAGTTCCTAGGTCACATTTGGTCTGCCTTCCATCTTTCACAAAGGGGGACTTGAAGTAAAATATGGCAGAGAACTTCATCCCACAGCAAATTGTGAAAGAATGAGGATTAGGACTCACTTCTACTGCTTCCTTGTCTCTGTTCTTTTTATTGCTGCAATCCTTGCCTTAGTTATTCAGAACTTTTCTATATCAATGCTCATATAACCCTAGTAAATTCTAGGACTTCACATGGCTCAGTAACTCTGGAGAGACTTCTCTCCCCCATTACCCCCTTCCCCCAATACCAGAGCTATTCAGAAGGAATTCTCCAACAACAGACTTACATGATAATGTGAAAAACTTTAAAGGAATATGATTCATGAGGTGTAGTAACACTTTTCAAAGGCCCTTTCCTCCACTTCTCTCTCAACTTCTCCAGATGGTCCCTTGTACCAACACCCAAACTGCTTTTTAACCACAATCTGGAGCTGAATCATCTTTTGCTCCATCCTTCCTCTTGTTAGCTCTTTATTAAATACATTGGTTAGGTCTCTGCCCATACCCTCCCTAACTTTCTTTTGGACTCAGGACCCACTCACTTCTCTGTCAGTGAAGGTCATGTCTGATTGCCCATTAATGTGGCTAAGACAAGAGGTTCTTTTTCCTTCCCAAATAAGAAGCTCATCGAAAGTTGCTCTACAACTGGCCCAGCAGCTCCTCCTGCTACTGTTCTGCTGTCTAAGGTGTGTAGCTTTCTTCTTTATTCTCACTGATGGCTGCTGCACTTTAGGCATCACATTTACTAAATTCAAAGCCAGAGAGTGGACAAAAGCAAGATGTGCCTGCTGAAAGGTTTCTTTATGTTAGAGAAACAGTTGCTTTCCTGGAAGCCTCTTCAACTAGATTTCCACTTATATTCCTCTGGCCAGAAATGGTCTTTACAAGCTGCAGATGAGAGTAGAGAGGTATAACTAGTCACCTTGCAGCCCTGAGAAAGTATCAGGGTCATGTTGATAATGAAAAGGACAATTGATATTGAGTAAGAAACTGCCATGCTTATCCTGTAGATTTTGCATCACAAAAATTTTGTGGATGAATATGGCAAAACAGGGCTCCATATTAGAACAGGGCAAAGAAGTGGACGATGCAAGTAGATTAATATTTGCTTCAACGAATATGTCCCATATTAGCACATATTGATTTTGCTTTGCAAATTTTTCACCTGTAAAAACAGGTTAGATATATACAAATAGGTCATACATGTAGGACAAATTGCCTTTAGGAAACTATTTCTTCTTAAAGCTTAAAGACATTTAATTCTTCATGTCAAGGTTTTGCTCTGAGATAACAGTTCCAAGAAGACAAGTCTCCAACTAGGAAACTTAGGAAGATTGTGGTTGTTTTCTTTTATTTACTAAGTTAATTGCAGAAGTTAAAAGCACCAAAGATTTGATATTCCAAGTCCAATTCTCATCTTTGTTCATATGCACATAGGTGATGAACGTTATTGTAATGGGTGTATACTGCTTGGTAGCCATCTATTCCTATTTAACATTAAATTAAAGGCATAATTTTATGAACTGCAGTTCACATAGTTATTTTTAATGATAATATAATGTTGATATGCTTGGTTGGCTCAAACATTCCTTTTTGACCAGAAGTATATTAAGTATAGTTAGCAACTAATATATCATTAATATTGATCAAGAGAATAGACTATGTTACAGAGCATCCTGGAGGTTTCTATTGGGCTTGGTGTTAGCTCCTTTATTTCTGGTTGTAGAATGGTCCAGGGGTTCATATATTGGTAGTAGGGGACTGGGTAGTAAACATTTTCCAACTGATATGGGAGAATTATAACAATTTGATAATCACCATCCCAGAATTTAGGGAATTTAGAAAATATATTTAGCTTGTGATTCTCTGGGCTGGCAGTTTGTCCTTTGGGTGATTATTCTGGTCTTGACACAGCTCATAGTGTGTCTGTATTCTGATACTGGTCAGTAAGACAATCTTCTGGGTATTTCAGGGCCACCTGTCATGATGTGGTGTTGGCCTCTAGAAGGTTAGTCAGGTTTTTCACATGACTGTGGAGTTCCAAGGGGGGTGTTTAAGAAATCAAGCAAAAATAATGATTTCTTAGACCTGGAGTTAGACTGGGCGCAGTGTGTCTTCTGCCACAATTAATTGGCCAAATCAAGTTCCAAAGTGACACTGAAGGCCCAGGAGTTCCCACCTCTGGATGCAAGGTGCTGCAAAATCACCTTGGAAGAGATATAGATACAGAGAGGGGGGATAATTTGGGTTATTTTTGCAAACAGATACCAAAACAACTGGCTGAATATCAACTTGTTAGAAATTAAGATTTTATAATTTGCATTCTTCTGAACACTTTAAATAGCACTGACATGAGCATCACATTCTTCTTGATGACTTTATAATACTTGACATTTGAAAAATACTAATGGGGCAGGGTTGAAGAGCTTCATTCATTCAAGAGCCATTTATAAGTTGGGCATCCCTTTATACTAAGTGGAGGGATAGTAGAAGCAGCAGGCATATTTGTTTGGAGTCCAGCAGGGAAGATACATAATGGTATGCAACACAATATGGAATGTGGCTTCCGCTTTGCTAGAGATATGTGTGCAGAGATCGGGAGACATGGACCCCACACAACTTATTCAATCTGGATCTCTTGTCCTAGAATGTAGAACATCCAGCATCACCCTGAACTTTACAACAGCAACTGCAGAGCATATTTGTTTTATTTTTGTGACCCCTTGACTAAAATCTGGCCCCACCATTAGCCTACACAGAGTAGGAACCATGTCTTTTGCTCACCACTGTGAGTCTAGCAACTAATCTAGAACTTGGAATACAGAATGAGCACTTCCCATTTTGTGTATGGTTTCTGAAGACAAATAACAAGCATTCTGTGGTCCACTCCTGCCTAGCCAGTTCATCCCTTCCTACCTCCCCCACATAGCAGTTCTGATGAGACAATTAACAGGACAGGTGGATGACTTCTGGACTGCAGGCTGTGACTTCCAGGCCTGCTTCCTGGGCTCTGTGTGGACACAAGAGAGTTTGAATTAATGGTGGAAGAGAGACCTGAGCATCTTTGCAGACAATACTGGATGAAGTGGACAAGGCTGTTGGCAGTGCCAGGCGGTGAGGACATTAGCACAGGGGACAGGGCCTGCTTGAGAGACCTGGCCAATTACCAGGAGTGCAGGTGGCAGGAAGGTGCACACGGTTCATAAAAGTCCCTGCCTGCGGGCGTGTTATCTCACACAGCAGTCCCAGCATGACCCGCCTGCCTTTTGGAGCAGAGAGATGCCATTTAGTATTTTTGACTCTGGCAGGAGTAGCAAACTGGGCTGAGAAATTTGTTCCTGCCAACTCATTAAGGATTGGTCTGGAGCCTCAGGAAACCGACAAACTCAAACTGCTTAGCAGGAGAAAAAGCCCCAAAGCATTTCCTTCCCTGCAGGACTTCACACTTCCTTGTGGTTTCCTTCTTGCTCTTTTGGGGAGAGCCGCAGGGGAAGCTAGAGGGAAGAGGGGGGTGATGTGGGTGGGAGAAGACAGGACATAGGGGCTGTCTCCCAAGTCTCAGTAGCTCCACCTTTCTCAGGGACCCATGTGGCAGAGGGTATATGTTTTCTGCAGCTATAGCTTTCCTACAGGTCCAGAATCTTCTCTTGCCAGGTTAGCACCACGTACTGAACTCCTGCTGTGTTTCAGGCCTTGTGCTCTGGTCTCTGGATGCCCGGTCACATCCAGGGCACATAAACAATTTCCCTTAATGTGAAAAGACAAAGGTAATGACACAGGTTCACCCTTGATAACCCAAGAAAGGGCTGGACTGAAGCTAGTCCCAAGAAATAGGGTCTCAGGAAGTAGCGTCAGGAGTAGACTTCATAAGACGAATGGATGCTTGGCAGATGGACTATGGCAACCCAAAAGGAAAAGTCATATGGGTGCCAAGTAGCATTGTACATTTTGAGAACTACTTACCTTTATGCTATTCCTGATTAAACATGTATTCCTCATTTACCTAGTGCCAGGGAGTATTCTAAGTACCTTCTCTGTCTCACCTCTTTGAGTTTTAGCACTATCTCTGAGAGGCAAGAACCATTTCAGGGTTCAGAAATGAGGACAATGGGAGGTTAAATGGATCCTCCAAGATTCACAGGTAGTAAGTGGTTAATAGGAGTGAATCAGGTTTGTTGGACTTTAAAGCCCATAGTAATGACAAAGTTAATCATAGTAATAATCTAATAATAGAGCTAAAACTTACTGCATACTCTGAGTGCGAGGTACTGCACTAAGCATTGTCTTAGTGAATTCTCACCACATGCAAGTCTGTTCTGTTTATCTCTGCTTCACATATGAGGAAGGCTGGGGATGGTTAAGGTAGAGAAGCCCAGAATTGATGGGATGATTTGCTCCCAGACGATGTTAAGGTGAAGCCCATGTTCTTGGACCAATATCTTTTCCTGGTGTCCTTTTCTGGTGGTGTTAAATGAGGGAAGGTGAGTTTGGATAGGTAGGCAGGTCCATCCCAGACCTTGAAGGGCCTTTTGTGTAGTTTGTTGTCCCATGGGCTGTGAGGCAGAACAGTGGAGCTGGGCTGTGCATGAGAAGTCCTCAGGGCTGCAGTTGGGCTGGTTTGGAAGAGCAACCTTAAGTCTCCTCTATTAACCCAGTGAGGGTCCTTTTGCAAGTGGGGGAAGGGGTGGTAATGATGGGGATTGGGTTTTGGTGGGGAGTGTGGCTTCCCAGCCCTGGGGTCCAGGCAGCATCCCTGGGCCTGGTGAGCTTTTTTTGAGGAAACTGATAGGAGGAGGAGACAGATGGAAAACTTGGAACTTGGTCCTTTTCCCTCTTCCAGGGATGTTGCGTAGAGGCATTCAGAATGGTCCAGCATTTGACATACCATTCTAGGCTCTCCTATAACACAGCCTTTGAGAAAACTAGGTTGCTCGGGACCCCTGGCTATAGAATTGTTTACCTTTATACCAAGAAGGCTAGGCAGGCATCAAAATCTGTGTGTAGCGTGTGCACAGGCCAACTTAGAGGAGTACGTGCTGTAGGACCTACGGTTCTTATGAGACTGTCCAAAAACAAAAACAAAAACCCAACACATCAGCTGGGCCTATGGTGGCTCTACGTGTGCTAAATGTGTTCAGGATCAAGCGGACTTTTCTTATCGAGGAACAGAAAACTGTTGTGAAGCTGTTGTGAAGCTAAATAAAAGATGAAGCACTTTTGAGTAGTAAAGAAAATCTAAAAGCTTAAAAAAAACCTTGAAACTTGGAAAACTTGGAACTTGGAATTTGGAATTTGGAAAAACCTTGAAAATTTGGAACTTGAAAAACCTGGAACTTGGAGAACTTGGAATTTGAATCTACTGAAAACTTGAACTTTGTGTAAATGCTGGCTCCACATTTGGTGTGGCAAGGAGAACCTATGCTGGAAGTGTTCTTGAGACTTTGAAACTGGATGGTAACTGGGATAACATAACTGGCCACTCATGGCCTCAGTGATTCTTGGTTTCCTATTGAGAGCTGGAAGTAGAGTGTAAGAAAGGACGATGAGAGAGATTATTTAGTTATGGCAGCTAAGGATTGTTTGGAAGTAATGGACTAGACAACAATTTATTAAACAGAGAAAGGGGTGTTTATAAAGAACAGAGCATAATTTATGAATTTTAAAGGAAGGTAAACGGTGAGGGTGTAATAAAATTGGTTAACAGGGGCCGGGCACAGAGGCTCATGCCTGTAAGCTTCAGACTATGAAGCGGCGGAGATTAGGGATCACGGTTCGAGTCCTGCTGGGACCCGTTGCTAGACCTAATTCCAAAAAAATAGCTGGGCGTGGTGGCGCACTCCTGTAATCCCAGCTACTGGAAGCTGAGGCTGGGGATTGCTTGAGTCTGTGGTACCCCGGGCAACGAGAGCCTGTGGTTCTACGGGCAAAATAACGATACCTAGTCTCAAAAAAAAAAAAAATTGGTTAACAGGTTAACATATAGTTTTTTTTTTTTTTTTTTTTTTTTTTTTTTTTTTTTTTTTTTTTTTTTTTGAGACTAGATCTTGCTATTTTTGCCCATGGAACCGCAGATTCATGTTGCCTGTGGTAGCACGGGCTCAAGCAATCCTCAGTCTCAGCTTCCCAGGTAGCTAGGATTACAGGTGTGTGCCACCACGCCCAGCTATATTTTGGGACTAGGTCTCTCTGTGTTGCCCCGGGCAGCTTGAACCGCCACCCCCAGACCCCACCGCGACTCCATAAGCTGTTGCTTGTAGCCACGTGCCTCTGTGTCCTGCTAACATTGGTTCTTGTGAGATAATTGAGAGCAGGGGGGTCACTCACTAATTGGTTTCTATCTCTTTAAGGAATGTTTCCTTAGGTAAACATTGGAGGGATGGTGACACTATCACTCTTTAGAGGTATTCATGCTTGTCCTGTCTCTAGTGTTCCCGGGGCAGATAAAATAGTAAAATGAGGTGTTCCTCATTTCACAGCATGAGCCTAGTCTAATCTGTGATAGCGCCGCCGGACAGTTTCCCTTATTTATTAATAAATGTTGTTATTGCTTGAATTGTTTTGCAATTGTGCATGTGGGTGGAAAGACCCAGAAAGTGCTGGTTGAACTATTGGGTTTTCTCCTTGCAAGTCTGATTTAGCACCGTTTCACTTTCTCCATTACTTCCATTTCTTTTCTACATCAGACTGTCAAAACTCAGTCAGATTGGAGGTTGTGCCATCTGCTTTTCCTTATTCTCTTCAGTGACTACCATGTCATGGGGTTAGGGTCATGCTAGAAGCTAATGATAATATGACTGCAATGGGGGCAAAAAACCAATTTTTCACTCCTCAGGATCCCCTGGGATACCTTGACCTGTTCAGACACTGTCTACTTACACTTGAACTTCCTGAACTTGCTGCCTTGACCCACCTGTCTGCTCTCAGTCTCCTCAGCTCAGTCATTGGCAGGGCCTTAGTATCTGGCAGTTCCCCCAGTTACTCCAGTAGAAATGGAGGAGATATTACTGACATGCTCCACCTTACCTCAGCCCTGAACCTGTCGCCAAGTTGCTTTTACTTCCTGGTATGCTACCACATCCACCCACTTGTCAGCTCATCCACTGCTGTGCCAGTTTGACCCCTATCTCGCTGCACATGGTAGCAGTAGCCACTACCCAGTCATTGAGCTAGTCTTTCCCCTTTTATGTACCTCAGCGGTGGAGGTAATTTTTGCAAAGGCACTGTTCACCCTGTCACTGAACTATTTAAATATCTTCAGTGGCTTCCTGTGGATTTCAGGGTTAAGCCATGGTGGCCAGTGAGTTTGTACTATCTAACAGACCTTATGATTTGGTCACTCACCTGGGTGGTTGTGGACTTGGGTGGGCTCACTCATGAATCTGGGGGAAGCTGGTGGATCAGGTGGGAATTGTCTGGATGAGAAGGGAGTTATGGCTTGAATGGCTGGGCTTTGCCCCAAATAATTCCTGATGCATGCTACAGGCTCTGGGTGGCAGGAGAGAAAGAGAGAGAGAATGAGAGAGAGAGAGAGAGACTGCAAGGCACCTCAAGGTCAGACTGAACTGGCACATCATTTCTTCTCCATTCTTTTGACTCAAACAAGAGACAAGGCCAACTCAGCTTGAAGGAATGGAGAGATGGACTCTATTCTTGATGGAGGAGCAGAAAAGTCAAATTGCAACAGGGTCAGAGAGAGAAAGAGGAATGACAGCTTTTTTTGGTATTAAGCACTGTCTCAGATTTTCACCATGATGTCTAAAATTCTCTGTGATTTGATCTCTGACTTCTTATCCAGCTAACCCTAATGCTGCCTTTCTTCCTTTTCTTGATAACTCTATAAACTTTGAAAATAACTGACTTAGTCCAACTCCCTCATCCCACATACAAGACAACTTAAACCCAAACAATTAGAAAGCTGTGTCCAAGTTAGTGGCAGAGCTAAAACTAGAACTCAGGTCACCTAGATGTTCTTTTTAATGGATTAATTAGTTAGCTCATAAGAAGTTGTGTATACTAATGTTGGTGTGCATACATCAAAACACCGCACTTACACAGGGATCATGGATAATTTCTTCTAATTGCACAACCCCATGGTGAGTTTGTTTGCCCTGAAAAGTGTTTGGGAAAAGGTGCTTAGGAGTCTTACAATTCATGAATTTTTTTTACCTTTTTGGCCTAAGAAGTACAAGGTAAATTTAGCAGGTCTTTGAAGATGGCGAATGTTTTTCATATCCAGAGAAATGAACCCCAAAAGAAAATTGCCTAATGGGGTTAATAAAGGTCAGCATCCCTCAGGGAACTGGGAAATTGGCTAAAACCTCTGAGGGGTTAATGGAAATTGTAAAGCAACAGCTCTGCATATTGAAAAGCCTATAAATAGCTCAAAGTCCCGAACTGCTTCCCGAAGCTGTGATATCTTCCATATTAACTCCAGCGGCTTTGTGCCTGGCTAGGATATAACCTGAATTTATTTTAGCTGCATCCAGAAAACCCCTGCAATACCTTTCAGCCATGAGCCAGAGAGGGAGGTGGGAGTTGGGAAAAAACCTGACTGGTTAGCGTCATGTGCTAGACCCCTTAAAGAGTGAACGATGAGGATGTTGTGACTGCATGCATGCATGTTTACTGTGTGTGTGTGTGTGTGTGTGTGTGTGTGTGTGTGAGAGAGAGAGAGAGAGAGAGAGAGAGATGGTGGGTGGATGTTTTTTGTGTGGTACCTCAATCTGACTAGAGCATTTCCTGAGGTTTAGAACCATTTTAAAAAATCCTTTTCTTTCTTTTGTTAATAGGATTTTCAGTAACAGAACACAGTCACTCTGTTATGAGCCTTAGGGATTGTCTCCCTCAGGCTCCTCAGTTTTCCTGTGAGTGGCCCCCTGTGGTCCAGTGAGGGAGGGTAACTGGCTATGCCTCAGAGCACCAAAGAAGTGGCACAGACCCTACATCTCCTGATTAGCTGCTTCCTCAGCTCTCCAGCCAGTTGTAGCCCAGCTGGTTTCTGTCTCCTCTGCTAGCCTGTGATTATCTTTGGTTGTAGGAACTCTGT
>PVHY01010693.1:0-50897 GCA_004024945.1 Uropsilus gracilis
ATTATAGGCGTCTCATTTCTCAAAGTAATTTGGGTACAGTTGACTGATCTATTCTGAACTGGGAGAGAGGAAAAAGAAAATGTTTCTAAATGGTTGCTGTGGTTATAAAATAACACAGAGGTTCTTGGTATTCATCTTTTGAGTATTCTACTAGTATTTTAAAAAATTATTACAGAGAGCTAGAGTTTAACATGTCCCAAATAGAGCAAATGGATAATTTCAGGTACATTGACCTCGTTGATCATGATTTAAAGATTCGTATTGGAATAGAACATCATCTAGTCCAACCCAAGTTTATTTTGAAAGTACAGTCAGTCCACTTCATGGATAAGGTGTTTTCTAATTGACTGAAACACCAAGCAGGCTGATCTCTAAGCCAGCCTGTCAATACTCATACAGAGAAAACCAGTGCAAACCCCAGCCCCCACTAGCTCACAGACCAAGTGATTAACTGTGATTCGGTCATTTAGCATAATAAATGTGAAGTCAGAGCGATTGAGTGTTACTTTAGGCCTCCTGCTGTGGAAATAAATGCCCTACCACCTTGGCATGCTTAGAGTAAACATAGGAATTTTGCTTTAAAAGTGCTAAGAGCATCAAAACCTCTTTAATTTTGAAAAAGAGTCTTGATGTGGTTAATGCTACCTGTCAGGTAGTGTGGAATATGCTGCCTATTATCATTGTCCCCTAAATTAGAAATAAATATATTTCAATGGGGAACAAATAGTGATTCCTCAGTTCTCATTAGGAGTCCATTTCCCCAAATTTAACATATACCAGCTTTAATGTTACTTCTAGTTTGGGTAAAATCATACGAAATCCTGAAAGAGAGACTATGAAAGGAATGAAGACTCCATTTTGAAAATTCCTCTTAGCATTTAGAAACCAGAGAAAGAAGATAGATGCTGCAATTGCAAGTCATTTATCATTAAACAAACACTCAAAGATCCATGTTCTCACTTAAGATTCTTCAAGTTATTAAGGGAATGCACTATATTTAATTTGTCTGCCAACTTTCTGATTTTGTAAATTTATTAAAACAATAACATAGCTAGTATAACCTGGTTATTAATTCCAGTTAATGCTTTTGCCTTTATTATTTGGTCCAGGTCAGTGCTGCTGAGAAAGAGACATGGTTTTGTATAAAATGAAGGAACTGTTTCATCAGATTAGGTGATGTCATTTGGGTTAGGGCATATTGAAGTCAGAGTTCTCACATCTCCTTGTGCCATCTCCAGAAGTTTGCCTTTGACCTACAATAAATAGTTATAATTCTTGAGCTATTTAAACCTGATTAAGATATTTGTTATGCATTTGACAGTACACAATAGTACACGATGTCAATTTTCCACTGTCATCATCATGATTAAAAAGGGTGGAAGAGAGTGACCTCTATGTGGAACAAATTGTAATAAATAATAAGGATGTCATCAACTTCCAATGCATAAAGTTTCACCAAAATGAATAAAAACCCTAGAAAGATCTCCAATCAAAACTTGTTAAGCAAATGATGCTGGATTTTCTTATTAACAAAAATTACTTTCTTTATCCAACTATATAACATCCTCAGTTGCTATGGGGTCTTGTTTATGAACACAAATGAGACAAATGTAATTCACTTTAAAGAAGCACCTCACATGATTTTCTTGGTAAATATTGACTTATTGGAAGTTTTTTAATTTGAAAAATAATTTAAGTTGGGAAAGGGATTCTAATCAAAATTCTAACAAAGAGATGCCTTTAGCATGAGAGGTAGTGCCTACATCAGTGTGTATCTTGATAAATAAATATTTACATAATCTTTACCAAAAAATCACATAGGCATTTTTACTTTTAGATAGGACTGACCAATGTTCATTGGCTCTTTGCTTGTCAGTTTTAAGAATGAGCCAAGTGACAGCAATTAAAGCCTGGCTCTCATCTAAAAAGTCTTGAATAATGTCAGTGTGAAGACAAACATCTAGTCTGGCAGACTTTAATCACTGAAATGTCTGAAAAACTCACCCCATTCCCTTTTTTATAACACAATGATAAATTGACTTACAACAGTGACAAAAACAAGAAGAACAAATGTTAAACAGCATTGAGATGTTAAAATATCAGTCACGAATTTTATTAAGAATCTATCATGCCCCAGGCAGTGTTAGACACTTTGCATGGACAATCTCATTTACTCCTAACACCATCAACCAAGGTTGATTTAATATTAGCTCTGCTAGTAATAAGGGAAATGCAAATCAAAACCACAATGAGATACCACCTTACACCAGTAAGAATGGCCCACATCCAAAGAACAGACAACAAGAATTGCTGGCGAGGATGTGGAGAGAAAGGAACACTACTACACTGCTGGTGGGAATGTAAACTAGTACAACCACTATGGAAAGCTGTGTGGAGGATCCTCAAGTTAATGAAAATGGAACTACCATTTGACCCAGCAATAGCTCTCTTGGGAATCTACCCAAAAGACACCTCAATGTGGGTACAAAGGACACCTGTGCTCGGATATTTACTGCAACACAATTTATAATTGCAAGGTCATGGAAGCAACCTAAATGCCCCAGAACAGATGACTGGATAAAAACGATGTGGTACATATACACACAATGGAATATTACTCATCAATTAAAAATGACAAATTCGACGAATTTATAACAACATGGATGTACTTAGAAGAAATCATATTAGCAGAAACAAGTCATAAAGAAAAAGATAGAAACCAAATGGTTTCACTAATATATGGGATATAGTGAAAAAATAAACCAAAGACTTGAGGAAAAGTCAAAACAAGCTTAGCACCAAACTGAAGTGCACAACTTTGAGCAGGAGGGAAAGGGGGGGAGGGGAGGGAGGGAGGGAAGGATGTGGGGGTAAACCCCTGGGATTACAATGTTGTGAAATTTATAAATAAATAAATTTAAAAAAACAAAAGAGAAAAAAAGTTAAGTAACATGTATGGATGGCTAACATGTATGGATGGCTAACATGTATGGATTTGGGCCCCTTAGCTATAGTCTGAATTTCATGTTTTATATCCATTATGCTATAATTCCTCCCTAAATGTAAATTGGGTAGACAAATGTAAAATATTGAATGTTGTTTTAGTTACAGAAGCGACTTTAAAAAATGTGATTCCTAAAGTTATTCTGTTTATAGTGATCATCATTCATTCATTTAAAACAATACTTATTAATCAACTATTTTATGCCCATCCTTACAGTGACTTTAAAGAGATAAATAATAAAATATGGCCCTTGATATTAGAAAATTCTCTATATTAATTCAATTAATTTAAGCTAAGGTATATTCATATGTGTGTATTTTAAGTATGGTCTTCATGTGTATTTTAACTATGGTCTTTATGTTTTACATGTCATTCTAACCTCACATTTGAATTGTCATGCCATACCACGTGCTTTTGAACACATTATTATTTTTCAAAAATAGGAATACTTTCTTTTTAGTGTGCATGTCTCCAATTAAAATTGTATAGAAGAAAAGAAATTTTTCATTATTCCTATCCAGTCATAAACACTATTGATATTTTTGATTATTTCTCATTTCTTTCAAATAGTTTCTGTTTTACTCAGGAAACTGAGAACTATTCTTGAGTGTTTCATACCTTGCTCAGTATACTAATAACATTACTTTGTAAAGTCTACCATTTTTTCTAAGTAAATATAGATTTTTGTAATTATTCCTAATTCTGCATTTTAGTTGTCAATCTCCTTTTGATGGACATCAAAATTACTTCTGATGCTTTTATTTTCATATGCAACTTTTTAATGAAAATTTTATGCATAATTCTTTCAAGAATTTTTTTCCAATAAGAGAAATGTATAGTCAAAGGCCTTACTCCCCTTTTTAAAAGGCATTTGAAAAAAAATTACAAATTATTTTCTTTATAGTAAGCTTCTTAATGGTATTCTTCAAAGAGAAGAGCAAACATTATTAAAATTTATAAGGAACCATAAAAAATATCAAATAATCAAAGCAATTCTGACAAAAAGAAAGATCTTTAAACTACATGACAAAGCTATTGTAGTCAAAATAGCATAATTTTGGAACAAGCAGATAAAGAACATTGTGGTATAAATTTACAATGTAATACTAATCGGCTATCAATGAAGAATGAACTCCTGCCATTTTGCAACCACAGGTAAAAGGAGATGGGATTATGCTAAAAGCATAATAAGTTAGAGGGAGAAATACAAATAATGAAGGAGTAAGACATGTAACAGAGAACTAATACAAAGGAACAGGTAAAGCTCAACCAAAACCAAAGTTAAAATTTGACAACATAATGACATTACTAGAGATCAGGTAAGTGGGGAGTGGAAATAAATGGGGGTGAGGGGGCACAATAGACTGTGGTGGAAGATTATTGGTGCTTTGGGGATGGGTGTGATATGGTTATGTATATCTAAAGAAGTGTGAACCTATACCCACAAATCATATAGAGTATTGCAAACCATTTAAAGTGCTTCTTCGTAAATGATACAATTAAAAAATTGGATGAGATTTCTGATATTCTAAACTAATAGTGGGCAGTATGATGATCATACCTAACATTTATCTGGAGATTGATCTCCATAAAATGTTTTCAAATGTATTTTCTCATCTACTCCTTATAATGTCCTAAGAAGTAGGCAGGCCCAATTTATTATTCCTAATTTGTGGTTGGGGAGATGATATTCACAAGGTGAATCTTGTCACTTTGGTCTCCTGAACCAACTCTCCTTCTTGAGCTCTAGCCCTCAACAATGACCTCTTTCCATTTTGATTTTGATGTTGCATCTTAAGGGAGGTATGACTTTTGTTTTGCATAAGGAATAGTCCTTGCTTTAAAAAAATCTTTTATTACATTTAGTTCCCCCAAATAGACCTGACAGAAGTCAAGCTGACTCTTAAACATGTTTAACCTCAGTATCAGGCCCATTTCTACTACAATGATGGCTACTTCTTGAACTGCATTATGAGCAAATAACATAAGTACAAAATATTCCTACACCACTGACTCTATGTGCTCCTCATATTCAATCATTAAGAATAATTTATCAGAGATGATTGCGGTGGTAAAAATCCAAATGCAGATTTTTGCTGTCCTTACTAATGAGAGGAAAATATAGTAGACCATTGGCCTAAAGACTCCAGATGCGATTTCTTTGTAACTGAGAGTGCATTAAAAAAGCTTCAGTCAGCAAGATAAGTTAATTTTTTTATGACCTTTATAAACTCTTTTAGCCTGTATCTCAGGAGCTTCTCTTAAAGATTAAATTTTTTAAATCCTTTTAGCTCAGGCCAACACAGCATCTGAGTCTTTTTTGCTTCAAAGGCTACATCCAAAATCTATAAAGAAATTCTGTTCATGACAATTATTGTCAAAGTAATGATTGGGTAACATGTCATTTTTAGTTTTTACTGTTCTTGCCTCTATGATAGTAATCTAATAGAGTCACTTCTTAATGTAAAAGTTGCGTAAAAGATGCCTCATTCCTGGTTGACTTTGCCTACATTTGCAGATTCTTGAAAAGCAAATTGAATTGTCACTGGTAGCACCTCTTTTGCATGGTTGCCACTGGATTAAACTGGGGGTGTGTGGAGACATCAAGATTTCATTAAAAGAGCCTTACCCTAAGATCTATAAAGTTGTATTAAGACATCATCGAGACCAAGGCATTATAGACTTAATGGCATAGTTACTGAAAGGTGATAGGTGTAATGACACAGTGGAGAGGATGTTGCAGGAATATGAGGGTTCTTCATTAAAGACATTACAAATGTAATTTGTTGCACAAGGCACAGGTTTTTTTTCTAACCTCTTTATGTTGTAGGGTGTCAGTATCCTTTAAACACTGTATTTTTGTCTGGGTTGATTGGTGACTACAAGAGTCATCATCCTAGGCATCTGTCACTACTTCTATTACATCTAACCTACTGACCCAGAAAATCTGTGGTTGACACAATTGATTTCTCTATAAGATTCATTCAGCATTTATTTTATTTTTGACATCCACCTACAAGGTCCTACAAAAACTCAGTTCCAACATTTCTGTGTCAGGAAAACATAGCCTTTTACAAAAAGTGAATATTTTGAGGGTGGAACACAGCGTAGATCTTGCTTGAAACATCACTGGAGCAATTGGATTTTTAAGCACTATATGAACATTGGTGACTAGGCTACTGAGCATATTATTGGCAAATTCAGGATAGTTCTGTCTTTGGAAATAACAACAATCAAAATAATAATAATAAAAATAAAATAATGATGATGAGATGAAAAAATTTAAGAAAATAACACTCAAGTTACGATGTTTGTTTTTGCACTATCAAACTTACTGTAGATCAACTATTAGTCTTTGCTGCACATCAATTTCTCTTCCTCCGTTTTGGAATTATATTTTCCATGTTCTGGGAAGCATCTTTGTATGTCAAAATAAGATACCCAAACCATGTATTTTAAATAGATACTTGACAGTTATTATATATATATATATGTATACACACACACACACACACACACACACACACATATATATATTTTGAGACTAGCTCTCGCTATTTTTGCCCGTGGAACTGCAGGCTCTTGTTGCCCGGGGTACCACAGACTCAAGCAATCCCCAGCCTCAGCTTCCCCGGTAGCTGGGATGACAGGCACGCGCCACCACGCCCAGCTATTTTTTTGGAACTAGGTCTCGCTACGGGCCCCATGTGGGACTCGAGCTGCGATCCCTAGCCCCGGCTGCTTCATAGGCTGAAGCTTACAGGCATGAGCCACCGTGCCCGGCCACACACACACACACACACACACACACACACACACACACACACACACACATCTCTTTCTCTCTCTCTCTCTCTCTCTCTCTCTCTCTCTCTATCTGACTGGGTGTATGTGTGAATGTGTGTGTGCATTATATGCACACTACCTCATTATGTACAAATGTTACATATTTTTTCCAAAGCATATAGATAATGAAATGTCAGACTCAAACCTCAATTGTTTATCTTATAAATATATTGATAGCTTCCTATGTGCTCTAAAATCTAATGATTTGGTTGGTCATATATCATCCTATGATTTTTTTTTTTTTGCTGAGAACTAGGAAAGGATATGGAAGACTGTACAAAAATGCAGAAGTGGATTTTGCTTACTGAAATCATAAAGTAAAGCAGATTATATTTTTTCTTCTTTTTCTCATTTAGTTGAGATTTTTCAGTGTGGACTGAGATGGATATGATTAAGTCTGCTTATTATATAAGATTTTTCAAGTAATGAACATTAAGGTTTTTATTTTCATTGTTTTGGTAATTTGATAGTATACAAGGAATAAATATTCTTGAGAAATTCTCTTTTGGTTTTGACATAAAACAATACAAAGTGTTTTGCTAACTAACTATATATATATATATATATATATAATCAAAAGAAAGTTCTAAAAGTGAATTCCCCTTGTCATTTTCTTTTGATTATACTAAATGTTGTTTTTACTTTCCAACAAGAAATGAGTCAAATGATTTTGAAGAAGAAACAGCAACATTGACTCTATCACATATGAAACACCTGGAGCTGATTTTTACTATAGTGCCACCACAAAAGATCTGAAGATCATTATTCACTAGAAATAAAGGAACAAGGCAGAAATCGATGACTACAGCACTAGATTTATGTTTCCATTGCACTCTATATACATCTCTATTTGTCCTAACTTCATGGGGAAGATATTTAATACATAATGGAAAGAGGCTGTTGCTTTTGATTTATTTTTTGTTTATTATTTTTGGCATTCCATGGAGAAATTCTGGAAATCAATACTGCGTGTGTGTGTGTGTGTGTGTGTGTGTGTATCTCAGCATTCTCAGCACAGTGTAGGTTTAAAGATTTGAGAGGGATAAGAAAACTTCCTCTTCTTGCTGAGTTCTCTTTTAATAAACAAATTATATTGTGTACTCATAGAAAATAGTTACTTTTATTTTAACTGACTGTTTTCTATGACATTATGAGCATGCATTTAAAGGTTAACTTAACTATAGTTACAAAAAAAGGACAGTGCTTATTTAACTTTATATAAACTATCTCCCCTTCTTTAGAGCCTGAGAAATGACTCTCACAAATCCTAAAGAATGAGAAGATATCTTAGGTCCGTGAAGTCACAAATACAGTAATATGAAATTTGAGATTATTTGAGTAAGAGGATGGTTGCTGGTGTAAACAAGTGAACACTGTCTTAAAATACATTATAATTACACATTTGAATTTAAAAAATCAAGTAATTAAACCATACTATATGAAAAGAAAATTATTTTAAATGAAAAAATAATCTTTTCTCTTTCATGAATTAATGGCAATTAGAAACAGAAGAACAGAATGCATAAAGAATGAAAATAACAAGATTCTCCAATGTTCTAAAATAGTAGAAAAGAGAAGATAGGCAGAGCTGGACAGTAAGAACATTTGAAAAACCCAGTGAAGAGTATATATTTGAACAAGTCTGTTGCTTTTGAAAATGTGAGAGTACCATGGGAAAAGAGCACATGTTAAAGCTCAGCCTGAATAAAGTGAATTTGAGAATAGGTCAATTATTAATGTTGAAATTTTATAAATGATGAAACAAATTCTTGGATGCCACCTAACAGTGTTAACAAGAGAGGTGAAATCCAAATTTGGGGATGGGATTAGGGAACTGGAAGCAATAAAGCTTTCCCTTTTGACTCATATAATCTTAGATGTAAATAAGTCTCCATAAATAGAAGTCAGACATCGAAATTTCCTTGACTTTAGTGAATATGTAACTGTAACAATTTCATGCACAGAGCAACAGCTTACCAAATGGCTCTAATTTGACCATGAGTCTCACCTTCTCATGGAGGTGACCTGATGTGTCCTATTTGACCTACCAATGACCTACTTTGACCTACTCACGGAATTTTCTCATGTTGAACTTTTCTACCTGTGGGCTAATGGTCCCTATGAAATCTCCTACCCAAGGATCAACTAAAGCTTTTTCTTGGTCACCTCTTCTCAAGACAACAAAGTCTTAGTTAAAAAAAAAACAACATTAAATATTAGGGCTACTAAATACTAAAGAGAAAAGGAAAATAAAGAGAATTCAAGAAGCTAATATTAAAAGAGAATAAGTTTGACCCCATCATAACTAACTTGTAAGTCTTAGAGATTTTTTTTTTCTCGAAATGTATCTTGTTTTCTAGGATAGCTATCTCTGGTGACAGAGAGCAGGTAAACTTCACTTACATCTTGTCCTGGTATTTTGTTTCCCTGGTTCTTATTTTCACATAGGGATACCGTAGGGAGCTGTGTGTGCTCTCATTACTGGCCTGCTTTGATAAAGTTGCTGAATGTTTGCTTAATTGGAAAATAATATCACCTTCAAGTGGAGTAGGTTTGGCCAAGACTTGAGCAGTTTCAGGGGAAACTCCTTTGTTGTTGATTGTTTGTTGGTGACTATAAAAGTCTGGTTCAAAATAAACTCAGGGCCACAGTCCAGAGAGAGGCTGTGAGCCACTTCTGTCAGGGTCTTCTTGACTCAGCTTCAATCCTTACCCTCCCCCGTGGGACTGTCCAATCGTTGCACATTGCAGCTGGCTCACGGCAATTGGTGCCCAACATGGGGGCCAAGTATGGGAGAATCGGTAAAGGACCTTCCTGGGAGAAAGGAGACATCTGGTGAAAAGGTAAGTGGAGCAGCGATAAGCCAGAAGTAATGGGGAACCAAGGAGAAAGAGAATTCTGAAATTTTTTTAAAAAGTAAAAGAAAAAGAGAAAAAGTAAAGGGGAGAAATGGCCTGTGGCTAAAATGGCCCCAGATGATGATGATGATGGTGCTGATGGTGCTGATGATGGTGATGTGACGGTGATGACAGTGGTGACAGTGATGGTGACAGTGATGGTGATGGCGATGGTGACGGTGACGATGACGATGATGATGATGATATGCAAGAACCTAACCTGTCAACAGCACGGATACTGTGGACATATGTTCCAGATCCCCGATTCTCCATCCAGTAATTTGGGAAAGTAGAGAAATACTTGTGAGAACAAATAAAACCTATTTGTGGGGATTACTGGGATTGTCATCCCCAGTGTGGACTATTCACAAGTCTATGAACTACACCAGTATGGGGACATGGTCCCCTACATTGTACTATATGTTGATCCTGTATGTTGCACTCAGTTGGACAATTTTATGGGCTGTATGAAAGTGAAAAAGTAGGATTTGAATGATTGCTATTCAGTGTACTGGGCTATGGTATACACGGACTGGACATCCTCAAAGAAAACTATGGAAAGTAGCTGTAGCCCTGGGAGAACTGAATGCACACCTGCAAATCCCCTGTTCCAAATTATGCTAATGAATTTAACATAAGTTGCTATGATTGTAATATATCCTTTTGTATTTATGCTAATGACATTAAGGTTAACTCAATAACTTGTCTCAATCACCTTTTGTTATAATCGCAGTTAATGTAACTGAGTGGTCTCACGATGTTCGCTGGCTATTATGAAATTGCGCTCATTCTTAGCTAGACCTAAGAGAACTATAGGCATTATGAGTATTCCAACTAGTTTAAAGTGACATGAAGAGTATGCTCACGTATGTGTTACTAACATTACTTATAATGAATGCACCTGTGTACGGATGGGATAAGGTTAAAAGGCATCTTGATATATGGTCACATACTAGTTCATCCTTTGATCTGCTTGAGTTGCATAGGTATAGTCTAGACATACAAAATTCACCTTGTCATATGATATTGATCAAGCTGTGCAGGACATTGCTGCTCAGGTGGTCAAACTGACTCCTCATTGGTCTGGAGGACTCCATTTGCTAATGATATTCTGTTTTATCATCTGTAACCTGTTGCAAACTTTAATACCATGACAGCTGAACTCCATTGCCTTAAGGTTCGCCATCCAAATCCCCTCTGAGTGCTGGCTAGCCTATGATGGGTAAGATTCGGAGCACTCAGTGCTCAACAAGACGGGGTTTGCAAAACAGCTGCTTTTGCTTGTCCACATGATGGGTAAGACACTGAAGGGGATCTGAACAACCTAAGACAGGCACAGTAGCTCTGCAAAAGAAAAAAAAAAAAAAAAAAAAAGAAGGGGGAATGTTGGGAGCTGTATGTGCTCTCATTATTGGCCTGCTTTGATAAAGTTGCTGAATGCTTAATTAGAAAATAATGCCACCTTCAGGTGGAGCAGGTTTGGCCAAGACTTGAGCAGTTTTAGGGGAAACTCCTTTGTTGTTTGTTGGTGACTATAAAAGTCTGGTTCAAAGTAAACTCAGGACCACAGTCCCAAGAGAGAGGCTGTGAGCCACTTCAGTTGGTGTCTTCTTGACTCAACTTCAATCCTTACCCTCTCCCTTGGGACCATTCTAGCACACAAGGGTTGGCTCCCACCACAGGACACCATTGTAATTTCTACTAGCTAAGAAATGGTTCTTGGTAACATTGTATTTTTTTCTGTTCAAAGAAATTCCAAGTTGACTCCTGTTCTCCAGTTCTGGTTTCTTGTTGATGAACTCAGGGCAGGTTGTCAGTACTATGGCGGTGAGCTGCTTTCCTTTGAGTATGATAATTCCATAACAATACATTAGGAAATGAATTTATCATAAACAATAAGGCAGCACATTCCACAGGGTGCCTGTATGCTAGATACAAAGATCCAAAGGAATTCAGAATATGTACTTGGAGTTCAGGAAGAGTCATTACATATTTTGAACTTGCCAGCATATGGATATATCAAAGTGACTGGCCTGGTTAATTCAATAAAAGGGCAAAATCTTAATATTTCTTCATCTTATTTATGTACTAAATGTCACATTGAAGTCAGGCAAAATCAGGATTAAAAATATTCCCTAGGTTGATCTTAGGAGGTAATTGGCTGTCTTTACAGAGAGAGTTTCTAAAACTTGATCAAAAAAATTGTTTGCTTAAAAAGTCCACTTAAATTGCAAGTGTAAACTTGTAACTTCTTTCTATATCAAAATGACTTTTTTGAAAAGCACCTAATAGTTTTAGCTAAGATATTTCTTATTACAATTTTTCCCTATATATTCCAAAGTTTCTATACTTTTGGAAGAGGAGTAATTGGAGTCATGTTCCCTATAATAAGAGTGAAGGAAAAAATTGAGTAAGATACACATTTTATTTTGGCAAATACATCAAAAGCTACACTGAATTTTGAAAGTATTTGATTGACCACACATACTGAAGTGAATTAAGGAGCATAATTTTGGGAAATGAGTGTTGTGATACTCAATAGAATATTATCAGATTAGTTTCAGACATTTTAATGGCCCTGATTCCATGCTCCGTCACTCTGTAACTGGTAGTTCTTTACTTCTGTAATTTTCAATATTCAAGATAAGCTGTTTAAAATCAGTCACCAGTCACCCCAGAAATTTGCTTAATTTGTATATATAGAGATGTTCTTTATATGTCATTCCATCAATGTGATTTAAAAGGATAGATACCAAATGCTAAGAACTTGCTATATGTTATATACTGATAGTTACATTGCTGGGTTATTTAATTTGATTCTTTTTCTCTCACATGCAATTTATGGTACATATTATTCCCATTTTATAGGTTAGAAATCTGAGACTTTTCACAGCTAGGTATAGAACAGGGGTTTGCATCTCTGCATGTCTGGTATGAAAATTCTTGCTTTGATTCACTGTACTGTCCTTTAGTTATTTGAATAATCAACTTTTGATATATTATTCCCTACACTACACTTTTAAATTTCATGCTTGATGTGATTATTCTGCCTTCAAACTTGGTGCAATAATAAATTTAGGGATAAGTAATTGCAATTTTGTTCTAAAACTGTGCATGTATATCCATTAATCTTAATAAATAATTGAGATGCTTATTCAGAAGATCTTAAGCTCTCTATTACTTTTTGAAATGTCAAACTGAAAATAATATTACATGATATAGTAAAATTTTCTGGAATTCAAATTCTAAACTCAACATGATTATATATTTTTTAAGAAACAAAATCAAAATTACCAGTATTTTCATTACCAAATAGAAAATTCCAGATTCTTATTTGTAGTACCATTTATGAGTCTATTTGGTGAAAATATATATTTAATACATTTTGGAATACTTTTGTACTTTCCATTTAAAAAAACCCAGTAATAGTTCAGCTGTGGAAACATATCATGATCCCAACATTTTCTAATTTCTGATGTAGATTTTTAATGAAAGAAGTTAAAAGGGTTTAAGGAAGAGTGATACTTAAACAAATCTAAGTAATGGAAATGAGAAATTTCTGAGTTTACTGACTTTTAAAGATGTGTGTCCCCATGTGTATTTTAGAGGTAAAGGTATATTTGTCAGAAAATAGGATTTTGTGCCTAATCCACAACTGAAATCTCAGTAGGTAAAGAAAAGCTATTAAAATAGAATGTTGACTGGAGCCCTGCTAAATAAACACATCATCACTTGTTGGTCTCCCCAAACCTTCACGTCTCATTGGGTTCCACCACTGGGAGCACAGCATTCTCTTTTGAACTGTGCTATCCCAACTTAAAAAACATGCATTAAAAGCCTATGAAGTGGTGGGAACAAGGGATCATGGTTCGAGTCCTGCTCGGGGCAACATAGCGAGACTTAGTCCCCCCAAAATAGCTGGGCATGGTGGTGCATGCCTGTAATCCCAGCTACCTGGGAAGCTGAGGCTGGGGATTGCTTGAGTCTGTGGTACCCTGTATAACTTGAGCCTCCGGTTCCATGGGCAAAAATAGTGAGACCTAGTCTTATATAAAATAAAATAAAAAATATGCATTAAAAGAACCTTATATATATCTTAGTCACATAAAATGAAAGTTGCCTTGACTTTATATAGAATCAATAGATAATGGTAACTGAATAAAAATCAGGACATTCTAGAAAATAAAATTTTCTGCTCTGTATTCAATTTTTTTCCACATTTTTCTTCATCATATCCCACACCGCCAACTTTAAGAGATATATTTCAGTCAACAGTGCAGTTGTTAAAACTCTTTTTTCAGGAAGGCACAGATCAGCAACAGCCCTCTCTTAAGTACAAAATGACTGAATGTTTTGAAGCCCACAAATCTCTGACCCTCACCTAAAGTAGGCAAGTAACAAGGCCCATCTCCCTTTTAGAAAGAGCTGAAGATTATCAGAGTGTTGAAATAAAGGCATTGCATGGGGCAAATGTGCCCCAGTTGTGCAAAGGCCTCTCTTCTCTTGAGAAACTGAAATACCCACTGCTTGTCATGTGCCCAACGCATGTGAGCAAATCCACTAGGCTGTCTACCCCTTTCCAGTATTTAGTACATGTGGGGTATTTTCAGGCTCCACTCACACTGAAAACACTGGAATTGGGTTCCAACATTTATCAATAACAGTTTATAGCTGATGTATAGCTTTCTGGAAAAGAGTAGGAATCCACTGAAGCCTAACAATGCAGCCCCCACAAAGGCTTGTTCCAGCACTGGGATCAATGTCATCAGTGAAATTTATGGGAACACCTTGAAACCCTCGGAGACGCAGTGGCATTCTCTGCAACCTTTCTTGGATTCCATCAATTATGGCTTAATAAGGTCTTTCCTGCCATAAGAAAAGGATTTCATTCCGCCACTGCCTCTGTCAGGTATACCCTTATAAATCAAAACAGTTGTTTCTTTATCCCAAGAGCAGTCTACAGAGAGAGGTCTACAGTAGCTTCATCTACAAATTAATGTGACTCTGGTAAATCCCTATGGTTTCCCTCAGTGGGTCTGTTTGCTCAAGTAAATCTTAAGGGCCAGATTCTGGTTCCTGAGATCTCAGAGGTAAATAACTTGCTCATAAAACATTTTATGTTTCTGCCTATTAAAAACCTGTAAAATGGACATATATAACTGAATATTATGATAGAAAGACAAATTTGTGGAAATTATGTGTTTGCTCTTCTGTTGGATAGCAGTAGACTGTAGTGTGTTGATTTATGGATGTGTTCTACATTGTTGGCCTCATCAACAGCAATGTGCACGTAGTACAGAACGGTAGGTCTTGAGGTCTTGACACTCTTTGGGTTGATGCTAGTTGAGCTGATGATACCTTTAATGTTGACTTCAGTACATACTTAGTTTATGAAAGGTTGTCTCTTTGAGGCACTCTTGGTGAGTCATCAATGGGATTCCTTCCCTGAAAGAACACTCAGTCATTCAGGGAAAGTAGATTTCACTTCCATGATGTACAGATTCACAGAACTGTGCTTGTGCAGGTACCTATAATATGCACATACTTAGGTCTGTATATATTTCCATGAGTTTTAGGAAAGACATCTTAGGAATGCTACATTTTAGGAATAGTACATCATTACTTGTCATGCTTTTTCTCTGGATGAATAATGCTTTATTTTTTTAATGTGATCATTGCACTTTAGGTTAATAATGGACTGCAGACAGAAAGCCAGACTTCCTTCTAATACTGAATTCACATCTTTGATTTAAAAAGAGGACTTACACTAAGACATATGCACAGAATCTTGCGAATTTGGTTTGGTTAGGGAGAAAAATCTAGATGGGAAGAGATGGGAAGCTCGTACTTTATCAAAGCACCACCTGATATTCACTAAGTTGAAATATACATGCTGCTATTTCTCTAACCAGAGACCTTATAGTTTCCACTACTAGTAATTTTGGTGTCAAACTTAAGACCATAAAATCTTTATTAAATGACATAAGGATGAAGACATAGGTGAGACCAACCTAAGTACGCATACTAATTTCCTGGAGCTGTTGTAAAAAATTACCACAAACTGGATAACTAAAAAACAGCAAAAATTTCATTTCCTCAAAGTCCTGGAGACAAAATTTGAAGTCTAAGTGTCAGCATGGCTGTGCATTCTCTATAGTCCAACCAAAAGTGTATCAGGATGCCTTTTTCTCCTCATCTTCATCAACACATACTATTCTGGTCTTTTTGGTATGGACCATTCTCACAGTCTGAGGTCCTGTTTCATTGTGATTTTGATTTCATTTCCCTGATGTTAAATAATTAATGATGAACATTTTTTTCATGTTTCTGAAGGTCACTTGTATCTTTTCTTTCAGACCTTCTGCACATTTTTTTTGATTGGAGTTTTTCTTTTCTTTTTGTGAGTTCTTTGTGTATTTTGGATATAAGTTCCTTGTTCAGCATGCAATTTGCAAAAGATTTCTTACCTTTGGTAGAGTGCCTTTATTTCAATGATAGTTTCTCTTACTGTGCAAAGACTTTTCAGTATGACACAGTCACTCTTGTTTATTTTTAATATAGCTCCCCTTGCTGTTGTACATAAGTCCCCAAATTATGAAGGCTTCTTAGGATATTTAAAATAGAGCTACCATATGGTCCAGCAATCCTTCTATTAGATATCTACCTGAGTATTAGAAAAACACTAATCTGAAGGAAGATGTGCAATTCTGTGTTCGCTCTAGCACTATTTACAGCTCCTGAGCCACGAAAACAACCCTAGTGCCAATGCCAGATGAACAGAAAAGATGTATGTATACACAATGAAATACTGGTCAGGTGTAAAAAAAGATGAAATCTTGCCATTTATGATAACATGAATTACACTGAGTGGCATTATGCTAAACAAAGTAAGTTAGAAGAGAATGACAAATACTGGATGATCTCATTTATATGTGAAAGTTAAAAAACAAAAGCAAACAAACAGATAAAAACAAACCAAAGCAAACCCTTAAAATATGACTGCAGAACTGAAGATCCCATAAAAGGGAAGAGAAGACTGGGGAGATGGGAACTAGGGGACGAAGAGCCCATTGGGCTATGTTTAAGGCCTCTTGGTGGTGCTTTCATGGTGGACATGTTATAGTAACATTAGAGTTGGGAACTAAAACATGCAGTGTTATAAATCAATGTTACATCAATAAAGATAATTAAAAAAAAACAGACACAAAGTATATCCATCATATTGGATTGAGAGCTTATTTTACTCCAGCATAAATTCATCTTAACTAATTACATGTCAATTAACTGATTTCCAAATAAGATCATATCTGAGGTTTTAAGAAGGACATGCATTTTGGGAGAGTCATATACAACCCTGTACATACAGAATTGAATATGGCCACTCATTGAAACACTCCTTTAGTGTATTTACTTATTGTTACATTTGTCTATTGGGGAGGGGAACAAAAATGGAGGAATAGAAAATATCCAGAATAGTGATGTTCAAGAGTGTACCGCTAGTCATCTCTGGTTATTTGAAATGAATGAGATAAAATGAAAAATTTAGGGTCTCATTATCACTATATGAATTTTGAATTCTCAGTGGCCAGTGGCTAATGACTGTTCTATTGGAATGGCAGGACCAGAGTATTTTCACCTTTGCACAGATTTTTTGGCCAGGGCTGGTCTGGAGCACAAGAGGATCTGGGCCCTGGACATGGCTTGCATCTCTTGGCTCCACTATTTTGCCTCACAGAGAGCGGGGAATCACTGAATGCAAGCTGAACTGTAGAAGGAAGAGTTGAAACTTCAATCAGGAAGGAATGTTGTTGAGAGTGTCAATGCTGCTGACAGAAAGATGAATTCTTTTAAGATTTCTAGCAGACAGTACTCTCCGACCTAGCATATATGCTCATGCTGGCTTCAATTTGGAGTGCAAAATCACCTGCTTCCCACATGCTGTTCCTTGCCTGGTGCCACCTAACTCTGCCTCCAGATCACTGGGTTCCCCAGGAGCACAAAGAGCTGCTTTTCTCTTTTTCAAGGACTTATAAGTGCATTATGCTCCCCATGCCCTTTGCGTGTGGTCTGCTTCAACAATTCCCTTTTGACTGTCATTTTATGCCTAATGCAGAGCCACCAACCACGAGGGTTGCGCCTACCCAGAGCCTTGTGGCAAACCTCCTTCCGGACAACCTTTCCTCCACCCTGAGATAAGAAGAACAAATTAAAATTGGGTTTGACAGGGATGGGTAACTTACCTAGTCCCCAGGGCTTTTGACAGCCTCTTGTAACAGCGTTCTCTGGCTGCTGCCCTGACAGAGCTCATTTCCCAGTCCTGGATTTACTGTGATCCCTTGTCACAACGGTGATGAGGGAGGAGGGAAGGGAATTTTCATCATGGTAATGAATACTTATAATAACTCTCTGTGGTGATGCTCCAACACACACACACAGTCTCACATATGTTGATACATCCCTGTCTTTTGTCATCAAAACATGAAACAGTCCCAAAGCAAATCTGGAAGAGCGCTGCCTAATTTCCACTATCTATTTCTCTTGACTCAATTTTGATTACATTTGAGAAACAGAGAAGGGAGATTTTATTTCCTTTCTTTACAGATTTTCAATGTGGATTTTATTTTAAAAATTAAATTATTTTTATGAAGGTAATGTTGGTTTACAATATTGTATGTGTTTTAGGAACAGAGGGTCACACCTCTCCAAATGTATGTTATCATGCCAGGCTCACCACCGAAGCACCAATATCACTGCAGCATAGAGAGAAATAATAAGCATACTTGAAATAATCACCTGAATATTGCTTTCTGAAAGTCTGCTGAACCATTTATTATATTTGGATGTTAGGAACTGCTATTGAATGATAGTGTGGAAACACAAAATGATGACTGGCATTATATATTTATCAGATGATCTGTCTGAATGCTAATAGGTGTCAAAAAACTTGTAAATTACTCCATGTGAATATTAAAGCAAATTTTTTATGTCAAATTCAAAGTATTCAAAATTATAGTAAGTGAATGCAGATGAATTGCTCATCTGAATCAAAGGTGGGATGGGGGTTGGAACTGGTAGTAACAGAAGGGTAGTGAAACTGTTCTGTACTTTTATGGACACAATTATAGATAATTATGAAAGTTAAGCAAATTATACTTAAAATAAATGGTTTTATTATATGTTGGTATTGCAAGTAAGAAGTTAAATGTAAAAAATATTAAAATTATAATTCAGAATTTTCAATATGTGAAATGAATCTACAAATGAAAGCTTCTGAAAATTGAGTCGTTAAAAGACAAACAGCATATGATTTTACTCACATGTGGTATAAAAGAAACAAAAGAATGAACTAAATAAAATGAAAATCAAATTTTAGATAATAAGACCAAATTAGTTGTTACCAGAAGGAAAGCATCAGGGAGGAGGGATCAACTGTATACTGAAAGATAGTTACCTCTTAAGGGTAACTTGATACAGTATATACAAATGTTGATTTATAAGGATGCAAACCTCAAACATATTATAATAAAATGTTGCATCAACACAAAATAAATTTTACAAAGCAAAAAGTAAATTGAGCCTAAAAAGAGTTACCATAAAGACCTAGATTTTTCCTTATAATATATTGTTTAGGTGAAACCAATACAGTATGTAACTGATAGAATTATTGGGTCCTCTCTGGATACACAGATTGCTGCCCTTTCCAGTCCCTTTGTACTTATCTAGTGCTCTGTAACTGGTTCTGTGCAGTGAACAGCTTAAGCAGAGTTGACATGTGCACAAACAACCTGTATTTGGCTGCCTGGCTCTCTTATTTTTGTCTCCAATAGGAAGAAATGCTTAAGTGTTGACATTGTAGGAAGGTGGTCATTATCAGTCAAAGGTACCATATAGCTCTTTGGGAAAGGACAGAGCCCCTTTCCCAAATTGCAATGGATACAGCACAGGCAAAAAATAAAGCTTCATTGCATTAATCTAATCACATTAGGAATTCTTTGTTATTGCTGTATAACAAAGCCTGTTGTTGACTTATGCAACACATTACCATGATTTCAAAATACTCAGAGTTTAATGATTATTTAAAGTTTACCTCATGGGGAAGCCTGCTACTAGTAGGCAGTATTGGTAAAATAGGGATTCAGGCACTAGTGATTTAAACTTGGGAATGAAAGATTGGACAATAATAATAACGCACATTCCTGCTGCGTTCTCACTATCTGAGGGGTTTGGGATATTGTGAGCTGATTTACTGATAACTATTTTGAGAGCAAATTCATTAAAGATCTTTGGTCTCCAGATTAAAATATATAGCTATGAACCCAGCTATAATCCTCTACTAACACAAACATATTACACAGAGTAGGAGAATTCATCAACTAATTCACACTTACACTGAATTCTGCTCATATGTCTTTTTTATACTTTTGCATTTGTGACTCCAATAAATGTTATCTGTATTACTACATTGCTACCTTTTACTAATTACTATTATACTTTTTAACAGAGAAGGCCCAGTTTATTACTGAAGAAGTGCTTCTTTGCTCTGTTGATATTGTCACTTCATTTTTCACTTCAGTATTTCCAAGTGTACCTACTGGTAAAATCTTGTCAGTAATAATATTCAAATATTTTGAAAGACTTTGTTTTGAGAAGAGGCACGGAACTTTTGGAAATATAAGTAAGATCCAAAACAACAAATTGCTACTAGCAGTTACACATAACAAATCCAGTGAAGAACATATTGATCAGAGGTCATGAAGAAGGATGTAGTAAGTTTTCCTGAAGTAGAAAAATGGAAAAGGATGAAGTCAGAGGCAGGCAAGTAGAGAAAAACACTTTTCTAATAGGTGAAAAGATAGTTTGTAACTTCATGCTGTTAAAAACACACTGTGACTATATAGTTCTGGTTTTATATCAGTAAAAGGAACAGGAAAGAGATAAAAGGGAAGCAGTATTTTTCTCTTCCACTGAATCCTCTTTCTTTTGGGGAGAAACCACAAACACTGCTTAGTAATTAAGAAAACTCATGGCTTTTCTTTAAGATTTCATTCTACTGGAAAAGTTGAAGTCATTCACTAAGAGAGAGGAATAGGGATGCATAAATAGATGTCTGAGATGCCTGCTTAACTATTCTTTTATTGTTACCCACCTAATCAAGTTTGACATTCCACATTCAATGTTTTTGCTATACTAAGTCGCACTCAAACACATTTACAATAAATATATAATTAAACATTTCTCTTGGTACTGAAATATCACATCACTCATATTTCATAGGACCAAATAGTCCATTTCATTAATTAGAACTGTTTTTAAATTAGTGAGAAGTTGTATGAACTTAAGTATGGTAACTTAGGGGTGAGAGTAAAGTGTATAGTGACTGGGAGTCTAAGGAGGGTGATCATTTTAGGTTCTTTCTCAAATTCAAGAACAGAGTTAGTTTTTTTTGTTGTTGTTAATGAATCTACAGTCAGTGCAATGTAGAAAACAAATGAGAAAGTCATTGGAACCTGTGCTGTGAAACTTGCTAAAAGCATTCTATAGTGTTTAACAGAGAAAGATGTGGGTGAGGCCATGAGGAGTTGAGAGGAAGAGGTGTAGGGGTGCTGAAGGTCTTCCTCCAACAATGTAAGAATATTAGCTGCACCCAACAAACAAATAAAACAGACCACTCCCTACTCTGTCTCCCCAAATTATTTTTTAAAAATATTTTATTGTAATGGAGAGAGATTCTGAAAAGTTTCAGGCTAAAAGAAAATTGTATTGGGGTAAATAGAAACAATTAATAATCTATGATTTAAAGAGTGGATTTTTTAAATGAAATTATCATCATTTTAGTTAGATTCATTTAGCAGAAGTTACAAAGGGGCTCCTAGGTTTGCTTTGTCAAGTTAATTAAACAAGGAGACCAGTAGACTGAGGTGGCTCTAATACCTTAGTAGTCTATATGAACAAACCCAAATCTATTTATAAAATGCCTCAAAAAAAAAAATCAGAACCTAAAGACAACCAATCACAAATAGCCTATTAAGCTTTCTCAAATAAAATAAATTATAAATAAATAAATTTCTCAAATAAAATAGCCATTTATGCTAAAATTAATCAAATATTTGTTTTCTTGAGATAACAGTGGTTTACAACATTGTACATGATTCAGAGGCATAAGTTTGCACTTCAGATGCATATCACCCCACCACCCCGTGATGGCACCCACACCTACCTCTTTTCTAGAAAAATCTCAGTCTAGCTTTTGTCAGTGGAGTGCCAAGACTCTACGGCTAGCATGATGATGCTTGATTTGAATAAGTTTTTGTGCAAATAAACTTCTAATTTTAATATGCCTCTGTTGATTACTTACTGATCTTTAACCTCAGTTTCCTACTTTGATTTTCCTATGAAGATCTTAATTTGGTCAACTGAATTCTCCTAGCAAGTACTTCTAATCCTTGTTTTGGAGAAGAAACTATCATGATTCACTATACAGTGAAATAACTATTATTTATCCTCTTAGGACATTGGTATTATGTTATTTTTTTTCCTATTTTTTTCCTACTGCAACTTTAAAGTTACAAGTTCTACCAAATCCTCCAGTAAGTATGTTATCATTACTTTCTTTTTTCTGCTCACCATCTGCCCTATTCTGCAGCTTTCACCATTCTGTGCACTAATCTCCATTATTCTTAATACATTTCTTCAAGGTGGCAAAGTATGTTATATCAGTGAGTTCTGTTTTCCACAGGGCCAAGTTTCCCATAATGTAATAAGCACACTCCTTGTGTAGGTAGTTACATATTAGGGTAGTGGTGCACAAATGATTATAGGTGCATACATGAACTGAAAAAAATTCTTTTGATTATATTTAGCCATCATATTTGTTGATATTATTTAGAAAAATATAACTTGTATTTCAAACTCCTGATTTGGAGATAATTGCTTTGTCAGAGACTAAGTAATATAAAAAAGAATTAGAGTCATTTTTATGGTCAATACTATTTAAGTAATAGTGTAAATCATGTATGTACAGATAGGCAAAAAAATATGACGTGATTTGTGGGTGACCGGGATTCGAGAAGCATTGATTCTGAGGAAGAAGGATAGGTTTTGAAGTCAAATTAGATTTTTATTAAAATAGCAGATGAGCCACTTACTAGTTCTTTCACCTTGGCTATAGAACTTCATCAGGCCCAGCCTTTTACCTGTAAAATTGGCTTCAATGACACATACTTTGTTGTTTCTTGTGAAAATTAAGCAAGATAATAATGTATTTAAACCTGATGGCACATAGGAGGTAGCCAAGACGAGATTGTTCTCCCTCACAGGACTGCTACAGAGGCAGTTTTGCAGTCTTCCCTTATGTGTTTAATTTCTTCCTGAATGGTTGAGTTTCTTGATGTTTTTGTTAAGTCCCTTCTCTTGAGTTTAAATTGCAGCACTTATATATTGTACTTGTTCATTTCTCATCTTAATCAGTCAGGAAAATAGCAAGTTGCTCATAGAAAAGGATGGAGATTGCTTGTTATGCCAGAAACCATGTTTAATCTCCTTAAGCCTTTGTTGGTTAATAGGCAGTTTATTGCCTACTTCTTGCTTTCTTCTGCTATTACAGGTTTTTAAATCAATATCCTTTTCCCTTTCAGTAGTGCTATCATTGTAGGTCAGGTGAACTACAAAATGGGAGATTTTTGCCTCCACAGCAAGTATACTGGGCATTTTTATTTTAGGATTTTACTTGTAATTGGTTTCAAGGAATAGATGGACAAAAATAAGAAGCATGAATAAAACACAGCCATAGCACATCTGATGACATCTTCATAGACTTTGTGTCTACAAGTCTATCATCTGACACCAGTTTCTTTGATATAAGTGCAGAACATCCGGTGTTAAAGGTCTCTTGATGAACCACAACATCTGCCCATTTAGTTTGAATGAGAGATCAAGCTGCTCAGTGGGAGCCTGAGAGAAAATTTAGTTAGCACCTGTCCATTCTGATGAGAGTCTTTATTCTTTTCATAAAAGTGGCTTTTCCTACCCACTCAGATTATTTGCACTGTTTGTGAGGTTGGCATCTAATGATCTACCATTCTTTCAACCTTTGTCAATACCTCCTGGTGCCTTGGAGAGTATCCCCCCACTGACAGTTGAAGGAGGCATTTGTTCATTTACAATTCTCTTACCTTTAGGAGTTTTCCTCAGTTTCTTGCACTATCCAGAAGTTTGTGTTGTTAAAGTCCCATAGCATAGCAGTTTCTGTTGCTTGACTCTGAGTGACCCCCATCACAGCACAGTGCAATGATCTGTTGCTTGACTCTGAGTGACCCACATCACTGCACAGTGCAATGACCAGGTAGTGTAAACCAAGTGCTGGGCTAAGCACATTATATTAATTGAAGAGACCTTTTGACTTGTGTAAATCATATCCATCCACTAGTTGATAGCACTGACAACACTTGGCATACGCAGATTTTTCCATCTTGTAGTCTAAGCTATCGTCTGAGCCTTGTCTCCTGTATGGCTTTGTTATTCTAATTACAAAGAATTACATCAATTTTATTTTTTCTATTTTAAAAAATTCTTTACTTTCAGTATCATGCATAGTCATTCCTCCCCAAATGGTTGTTGGTTCCCTTAGGAATGCCCACCCCCTCCCCCATCACTCCTTCACCTTTCTCTTTACCATTTGTGGTCCATTTAGCCCTTGTCTTTTTTTTTTTTTTTTTTTTTTTAATTTTCCCCTCTGGAGCAATATCCTTTTCTTGGGTGAGGTTCATTGTTCCAGGGATGCATAAGACCAGGCTTCTCATAATTTCAGTCTTAGCTTGAATTGGGTAAGCAAGCTTGTTTGGAGTCCGATAGTTTCTCCGTTCTGTTTCTGTATGTCTCTTCCATACTGTCGTTTGTTGAAAAAATTCCATGAAAGGGAGATACTAACATCAGTTTTATAAATTTCATTCTTGTCTCACATTTTCCCATTGTCAGAATGCTAGCAGATTTTTCCTTCTCACTCAGAGAGACTGCATATTTTTGGAGATTTTTCAAATGAGTTTTTGTTCATAACTCAAGGAACTCAATTGAGTTCATAGTGTCCTCAGAGATATACTTTGAAATCCTCAAGTGATTTAGCTCAGAGCTTCTAAAATTTTAATGTGAATGAGATTGTTTGGATCATTCTTGTTAAAAAAGCACATTCCTGCATCCAACCTGGTGATTATAATTGAATAGGTTATCACAGGTGATTCTGATGCAGGTGAGAAAGATTACTTCCTTAGGAAACTGATTTTACCTTCTTGATTTTGGTTTTCACCTCTGTCTACTGCCTTGAGTGTGCTAATTATCACTGTTTCTGATGGCGTCAGTTTGATTAGATACATTAGGTTTATACAAGCCAGTGAAGATGTGTAAAAACTTTCCTAGGCTTCCTTTCCAAGGAAAGATGGATCCTGACCCACCCCTCCAAACCTCACTCTAACTTGCTTTTCGAAAAATGAGATAACAATTGTCTGGAGATGAAATAATTTTTTAATGATTTACAAATCAACAAATACTTATTTGTATAAAATATTGAATATGTACTCATTAAAATGGTTTAACTATATACATTTTATAATTCACATACAAAAAAGCACAGAGAATAACATAAAACAGACATAGAAGAACTGATAATTCTGTACTAACACATTAATGTCTTAACACATTATAAAAATTTTTCATGTCTGTGATTTAAAACATCTCCCACATATGTTCTTATATGCTATATACAGTACACTTTTGGGAGATGTTAACTTTACATAAATGATTTATACTATATATTTGTTTTACAGATTTTTAAAAACAGATGTTTTTAATTTCATATTCCTCCATCTAAACTAAGTTGTCTCAACTCCTGCATAATATCCAGTTGTATGGGATACAATTTATCACTCTCATTATTTAGGTTATCTTCTGTTTACTTTAATAAGGTAGTAACCCCTTTTTCAGTTATTAAAAATATTGTTGAATCAGAAGATGAACTAGAGTTTCCTTAGGTTCTATCATTTGCAAGAGATATTGTTCAACTATTGTAAGATGTGTGCCTTTGACATTTGAAATATGACATTAAAAAATAAAACCAGAGTTTGTATTAAGTCATTTGAATTTTTATTATATTTTATTAATAATTCATATTAAGACACCTTAGTTTCTGACATTCCTACTTCATCAATTCTTTTTTCATGCTACACAAAAAACTCAGAGTTTTAATCAATGGGCATGCATAATTTCAATTTTTTACTCAATTATTTAATCATATACACATGCACATATTTCATTCACAGGACACATTCAATCCAGTGGGCCACAATAGTTCTTGAGGATAGACAGAAATCCTAGCCATTTGGGGTCTTACATTCATTTTACAAAATCATAGAGACCATAACTTTATCATTTAAATAGCAATTAACATTATATATAATATACTATGGTTTGCTTATTTAATTCTTTAGGGGATTGTAGTAGTATTTTATTTCAGAAATGTATTCATGCTAGGATTAACTGAATTTGACTGAAAAGATATTATGGGAGAAAGTATGTCTGATTTATTCTAAGATTGACTAAAAGTAACCAAAACTGAGCTATTATCACTAGTGGTAGCCCAACTTCCCCTTTCCACTCATTCTTTACAACTTAGCCCAGAACCCAGGTTATTAGAGAGGTAACAAAGCTAGACTTGGGGTTGGTTTATACACTGACTTCCTGGCATCTGAGATGCATGAATTTGGGCAAATTAATGAACTTACTTATATCTAGTTTTCTCTTCTATAAAAGGGGAGCTAGCTATATGTTCATTTAATATTTGAAAAAAAATCCTTAAAATAGAAAATAGTGTTTCTGATTATAGAGTATAATTCTGGCTTTTAGAAAGTTAGGACTATCTTCCTAAGGCAAGTTATCTGACATGTTGAAAGACTGAAAAATAAGGCAAAAAGTGTCTTGTGTGAGAAAAAGATGCCTTTTTCATTTTTGCAAGGAGGCTAAAGTCCATTATCTGCATCAAACTCAGAGTCTGGAGCTTTCCTGAATGTTGGTCACCTTTGGTCATCTCTGTCTGACGTCTTCATGACTTCTGTGGCTCGAGGATAACCTGATACATACATACATCCCATGGTTAACATACCACATGAGCACACAAGTACACATACTATAAAGACACACATTTCACAGATACACATACTCACACACTTATACACACCCAAATATACACACACGAATACCCACACTGACCACACAGACACACACAGGACTTATGTCAAGAAGCTATTATTAGTTGAGAACAAATTAATCTATTTGAATGCTTTATTTAACAATTTATCAGGTTGTTTCTATAATGTAAAAATCACTTAGGTCTTTACTCTGCTTCCACTACATCTAAGTACCCTATCATTGATGTACACATCTAGATAAAGTAATCAAAAATGGAGAAAAAGCATACAGAAACTAGTATACTTAATACCAGAGTTGAAATTACCTTTCCTACACAAATTGCCCATTATCAGCCATTGGACACTTCCCTCTCTACACTTTTCTCCCTTTCTTTTACTTCTCTCTGTTCTCTGTACCAGACAGGCTTGTAGACCTGGGGTAAAACCACCTACAATAAATGTGCTTGCATGTTTTCTTTAGCTTTCTGTTTAAGTTGGCTCAAACATGAATCAAAAGCATGGTGCTAGCAAAGAGTTAAGGAGTGAATTCTGTATACAGTGGGCTCCTATGAAGTCACTGATTAATATAATTAAAAAACCAAGTTAATTGCATTACTTTCCATTAGCTTTCATAGTATACCTTCCTCCCAAGGATCCAACTACCCATTCCCATGGGGCACTGGTTCACGTTTATACAAGTGAGATGGCTGCTTTCAAAACCGAGCCTTTCATCAATCCCCTATTAATTAGCTAAATGCTGCATCTGATTATGCATTCATGCCTGCCAGCCAGGCAGCAGCATCAGGAGAGCAGAGCTCACAGTCCTCTTGGCTCATCCTCCAGCCCGGTCATTGGTATTCCAGGACAAGTCAGCTTACTGTAATTTGAAATTGGTCTGCCATCCCATTAGGAATCTGCCCGATCAATACCAAGTGAATTAGAGTTTCAGTGATCTGATTAACTCCCCATTATTTTCTACCCTGGCTGATTTAGAATGCATGATGAGACAATATTCCAGTTTCTTTGCTTTATCCCAGTTTAAGTGAAATATAGACATCTAAGGAAGCAGTGCCTGTGCATTTGATTTGGCTCGACTGTAATAAAGTCAAACACTATGAGTATCTCCCTCATCAAGACGGTCTTAAGTGACTGAGGGCTGTCTCCTGCTCACAGTAGAAGAAGCAGTGAGTGGCAAGGGGGAGAAGAAGATGGGAACAGCCCCCTGTGAGCTCTTTTCTTTTGGCTCCATCTTCTGAATAGTTTTCTATAAGGCTTTTAGCGGGTAGGTTAGTTATTTGTCATATAATCAACATTAGCAGTTTTGTGATGGAAGCTCTGGGTCATGTGTTTGGATGGCAGACTATAATTCTCTCCCAAAGGCACAAGAGGTTCATGACAATAGAGTAGCTAAATGTTGATTTTGATGACTGAAAACAAGTACTGTAGCCAGCCAGTGCCTTTAGCGCCAAGTTCTTCCCTTGGGGAAAATGCTTGTTGCCCTCGGGGAGTGAATTTGGCTTTCTGCGCAAAGAGGGTTCCCCGTTAGTGTGGTGACCCGAGGCTTCAAAGAAAGCTGAACGAAGCTTCATATGTTGGTCTGTGATTTCAAGTGATTTAAAATTCAAATTTGTAGAAAATACGGCATCTAAAATAATGCTATCAATGGAACGAAATTCTTTAAAAATGCGATTAAGTTACAAATTCTCATGTGTTTGAATTTGATTGCCTAAATTCAATCTGGTAGAAATTTTTAAATGATTTGTCATGGGTTTATCAATTATTTTGACATTGCGCAAATGCTTCAAAGAAATGAAAGCAGTAGATTTCCCAAATATTCGATCTATTATAATATAGCACAAAATATTTTCACTGGTCATCCAAAAATCTTCAGCCTAGCGCTTGTATAATTGTAAACCATATCTTGTAAATAGAGACTATCATCCCATCATCTTCCTATGAATATTATTATTTAGCAATCGAGAAGATTCTGTGTGCATGGATATTTGCATAGATATTATATAATCTGTTATCTAGTTATGCAAACACCTGGATTGGAAATGTATATATATAGGAGTGGAGTAACTTCACAATGACAGATGCTAGTCTGCTGAGAGATTTGGTGACACCAAAGTTTATGAACATCATTGCTGCTCTCACTATTATCATTTAACTGAACATTTTGGAAAAATTGTGTGTTTTGTCTTCAAGTATAGTTCACACAAGCTAATTAAAGCAAACTTACAAAGGAAAATTGCAAAGAGAAACAAATTTAAAATACCTACACAAATTGCCCATTATCAGTCATTAGACACTTCCCTCTCTACACTTTTCTCCCCTTCTTTTACTTCTCTCTGTTCTCTGTACCAGACAGGCTTGTAGCCCTGGGGTAAACCACCTACTATAAATATGCTTACATATATTTCTTTAGCTTTCTGTATAAGTTGACTCAGACATGAATCAAAAACATGGTGCTAGCAAAGAGTTAAGGAGTGAATTCTGTATGCAAAATGAGAACAACACAAGAGATTGTTTCTTGTTTTGAGCCCTGCTATTTGCAGGTAGGTTAACTTATTTGCCTCTTTAAGCCAAGGTTTTTTAATGTCAATTAAATGGAAACAAGAATTGGAAGCAGTTTAAGATAACTGTGTGGATTAAACACAATAATATAGCTAAAGGTATGTAATTAATAATAAATAGTCAAAAATGCTAGCTGTCTCTTCTCTGCCCCACAAGTTCCTAAGAATCCGTGTGACTTTCATGTCAGTCTCTACTTTAAAATGATCCACTTTAAAATCTTATACTGAAAAGGGAAATAAGTTTCAAGACAAATGCGTTGTCACATATTTTCTCTTCATACACTTTAAATGAAAAAATTACTAGGATATTGCGAGTTTTCTGAAATAACTCAAATTTCTCAGCTGGAAAAATTTATAAAGTTGCATAAAGAAATGTGTAAGTGAAAGAAGAATGACCAAAACCTTCAACTGCTTACTAACACAAAGCCAACCCAGAGTCTCTTTGGTGAAGGTGAGGACCTGTCAGGTTCAGAGGCTATGAACCCAGCAGGAGTTTTTGTTTTTTTTGATATTTACTTATTTTTTATTTTATTTTTTAATTGATTACATGTATATATATTTACATTATTGTCTACCCTGAGATTCTCCCACCACCTTATTACCTGTAACCATTATCTTAATCTCTTGTGCCCATCCCTCTCCTGATTTTACCCTCCTCTCCCTCTCTTGCTCTATGTTCCAGTTCTCCTAATAGTTTTAAAGTTTCCTTGCCTTTTTACTTGTTTCTTTTTCCTATATTCTGCATATAGGTGAGCTCATCCAGTATTTCTCTTTCTTTTGAACTTATTTCCGCTAACATGATTCCTTCTAAGTCTATCTGTGTTATCAAAAAGGCATCAACTTTGTCTTTTATGATTGCTAAATAATATTCCATTGCATACATATAGTACAACTTTCTGATCCAGTCATCTGTTTTGGGGTATTTGGGTTGTTTCCATATCATGGATATTGCTATTTATAGCGCTGCAATAAAAATATGAGTACAGGTGTCCTTTAAATTAATGTTTTTGTATCCTTTGGGTAGATTCCCAGACGTGGGATTGCTGAATCAAATGATAGTTCCATTTTCAGTATTTGATGGTCCTCTGCACAGATTTTCCGTAGTACTGGAACAGTTTGAAGTGTAAGAGTATTCCTTTCTCTCCACATCCAAACTAGCACTTATTGTTGGCTATTTTTTGGGATATAGGCCATTCTTACCAGTGTGAGGTCATATCTCATTGGGGTTTTGATTTGTCTTTGCCTGATTATAAGTGATGTTGAGCATTTTTTCATATGCCTATTGGCTATTTGTATTTCCTCTTTGGAGAAGTCCCCATTTTATGACTGGACTTTTCGCTTCATTTCTGTTAGGTTGTATAAGTTTTTTGTGGATCTTTGTGATTCTATCAGTGGAGTGGAGTACAAAATTTTTTCCCATTCATTTGGTCATCCTTTTGTTTTGGTTATTGTCTCTCGCTGTGCAGAAGCTGTTTAGCTTCATACAGTCCAAGAAGTTTATGCTTTCCTTCATTTTCTTTTCTTGTATAGAGGTGTTCTGGAAGTGGAGTATAGTTCATGGAGTATTTCCAGCAGTTTTGCTTTGGGGTGTATCATAACTTTTAAATTTCATCATATTTATCAGTTTCTAGCCTATGACTTATATTCTGACAGTAGACTTAATCTCTCTTTGGTTTTGAAACTGTAATAAGTTGAAACTCCAGATTCTTTTATTGTACTTTTAAAGGCCAATTAAGACCCTCAAACTTTCATTACCTACTTCTACTCTGTTCTTTTGTGAATGCTCATTTTGTAACTTGTAATATCTAACGTTTTTCTCAAATGAATGTTATGTTGATTTCAGCATATTGTTTCAATTTTCCAGCATCTCTTGGGTGTCTACTGTGCACATAGTTACTTTCCTAGTTTATTGTTCTTCTGTCATGAATAGAATGTGCCACACCATGATGTCCCCATTTCAATTGCAATCTATGCCCTCTGTGCATTGGGTTGATCAAAGAAAACACTGAGGTGTGCTAGCACATTTCTCTGTGCCATGATTGCTATTGCTTTTACTGCTGCTGCTGCTACGAATACTACAGCTTCTGCTGCTGCAACTGCTATTGGGCTGAATATCCCTCCACCTCTCACCCTTGCTCAAACTACTTTAAGTTCTGGGGTACTGACCTCCATGGATTGTAACAATGAGCCTCTCAGCTCTCTGGTTCCAGTTGAGTTCAACCAATGGAGTGCTGATTGGTGATTGAAGAGAGGGATTGAATGAAGTCAGGTGTTTTTTCCTCTAGCTCCCTCTCTCCTGAATTGCTACAGCTGATTCCTCTCTAGACTCAGATCCCTGGCTTCCACATGGACACTTTGTGTGTCTTATGATTATAGTGCATTTTGTGAACTATGAGACAAAATGGACAATTAACTTAAATATACAGCTATCATATTAATATCAATTTATGTCTGTTACAAATGACTATTATATATTTGCTGACTTGTACATAGGCAATACATAAAACATACATAAAATTTTATCATCTTTGGATCACTATATCTGATGACACCATGCAGTTGCATTTTAGTGATAGTTTGACTGTTGCTTGAAGCTAGACATATAACCCAAATGTCACAATTAAGTTATTAACTAGATAGTGAAAATACTCACACTTAGCACTTACATATTGGTTTTCATCATTAATGTGCATGACAAATAGGGCCTAATCAATAGTATAACAGTGTATTCAGTAATAATCTTTTACTATTTCTTGGTTCATTTCAGTTCAGAGGGCTTTTACTAGTAAGCCCATAAAACTGGTGACAAGATTTATTTGAATATGCCCCCCTGCACCTCCATCCCTTCCCCTGCTTGGCTTCCAACTGGATAGTGAGCCTCTAAAGGCAGAGACTTTCTTTTATATCTGTATCTCCAGTGCCTATTATTGACCTTATACCTAGTAGCTGCTCAAAGAGGTACTTGTAGAATGGATTAATGAGTGGACAATACAGCTATAACTATTGAGGTGACCACTAAATTTCTATCTAAAGCTACAAGTATCTGGCAATTATGCTTTATAACATCAAACATTTTCAGTCCTTTTCAAAGAAAGTCCAGTGCCTGATTTTTAAAAAAAAAAAACTCATGCCAGTGTTTATTCAAAGCTAGAAAACAGTTGGTAACAACACAATGTATAAATCTTTAACCCCCTGGAGGCTTGCTAAGGGCTATCAATTTATGATAAGGGCTATCAATTTATTGAAACCTGTTGCCTGTATTTTCCCTGGGCACCAACCTTTCTGCTACATGAAGGAAAATTCTGTGACTTCCCAAGGAGGTGGTGGCAGTGGTAGTGAGAAACCTCAACAAGCAGTGCTGGTCACATGCATTTCATTTTCAATCACCTCTTTAGAGAGTAGGAGGAATGTTTTTGAATAAAGAAAAAGGAGATGGTGACAGGGGATAAAATCCAAACTGGAAAATAAGTAATTTATGCAACTCATTCTTTAAAAAAAAAAAAAAAAAAAAAAAGCTCAGTATGTCAACAAATGTGGAAAGAATGGCTGAAAACAGACTTCAAGTTAATCACGATGTATCAAATTAAAAAAATAATCTTTGAGACAGTTCAGTTGGATGTCCTTCATTGTACAGACGATAAAATTCAGAACAGAAAAGGTCACAGGATATTTTCCACTGTTTTCTTCAATTCTATATTCCTTTCGACTATACTTAGTACTCAATGCTCTATTTAAGCTCTATCAGTCATTCTAGAATATAAAATTAAAGTATGAATATCCCCCCCAAAACATTGAGACACAGATGATTTTGCATCACCATAGGTGATATAAATCTAAATTATTCCTACACTTCAGTAGCTCCAGTGATTGAGCAAGTCTTACCGATGGAAGAAAGCAAGAACAGTGTTCTGCAAAAGACAAAAATGACTTTTTTTAAAATTTAGATTTCTTAGTTTGAAATTAACCTAATAATTTAATTTAGAATTCAAGATCTGTGATTTTAAAAATAACTTACAAGTAGTTCTGCCCTCACATTATAAGTAACAGCAATTTGTTTTTTTAATTAATTTTAATTAATTTTATTTATTTTTCATACAGATTTATTTGTATATGTATTGTTAAGACCTTTCATTTTCCCCTTCCTTCTACTCCCCCTCCAATGTCTCCCACCTCCCACTCATTTCAAGTCATTGGTGTTTGGCCGATTGAGCTTTTCTCTTTACAGGTGCAATGTCTTTTTCTTGAGTGATGACCTGCTCTCCTGGGACTTTGTGGCCCATGCTGCTTCGATTTCCATGGATGTCTTAGCAGCGAGTAGCTGTTCTAATCATTTGTGAACCCTTGTAGGTCAGTTGAGGTTCAGTTGCATCGCCCTTTGTTCCTGTCTCCTCTGTTGCAAAACTTTCTACAATGGAGGTGATTTTTCTATTCTCCAGACCCATGCAATCACAGGGATTCGCAGTACCTCATTCATGTTGGTTTTCTCCTCCATTCCAGCATTTGTTCTGAGTTGCTGTTTCCAGTCCTTATGGTTCTGGCGTCTGAGGCTGGGCTCCAACACCCAGCCCTTTGTGGTAGAGAGGTTCTTTAGTGGAGGTCAGTTCCATTCAGTGGTAGACACAGTTCCACTCCTCTCCCTCTGCAGTTGTTCTGTGGCCATGTTCCTTTTTTTGTGGACTTCTTCTCCTTTTTGGGAAATGGAGTAGTGCTTTGTTGCTGTTGAACACATTCTGGATCAGGGGTTTGCTTCTCTACCCCCAAAGTCACTGTAGTTGTAGTTCTGTGGTCGGTCATTGTTCCAATAGGCTTTGAAGATTGGGACCTTGTTGTTCCAGTCGTTTTCATTTTTGGTCTCACCCATGTGTCAGATGTGTCCAGGACTTTTATTCTTCAATAACTGCAGCAGAATTGGTGGATATTCTTGTTCTGTTCTGGATTTTTAGAAGTGGGATTAACCGGAGGGAAACCCCCTGCCCCACTCCATACCCGCCCTGCTGGTTCACCACTGGCAGGGGTGCTGGCCCTGTACCCCAGGCTCTAGGGACTAAGGTGAGACTTCCCAGCCTGCCTCCTGGTTCCCCCTGGTTCCAGCTGAAAGCACCACCTACCTGCTAGTAACAACAATTTGGTTGAAAATTAGTGGCATTACAAAAAAAAAATCAAAGAACTTTGTATTAAAAATTCTTTTTTTATTTTCTATTATATATATATTTTTATATTTATATTTATATAATATATATTATATATAATATATATTATATATTATATAATTTATATTATATTTATATATATAAATATATATATATTTTATATATATAAAATATATATACTTATATATATTTTATATATATATTTTTTTTTCTATTATATATATATATATATATAAAACATCATTGTGTACCCTGGGGTTCTCCCATTTCTTCAACACCGTTAACCATTTTAATCTTTTGTGTCCTCCACTACCCCTGTTTTCTTCCTCCTCACCCTCTCTCATTCTATGGTTTGGTTCTGTTGGCACTCTCCTGTCCACTGTGGTAACCTCAACTCTGCACTAAGTTTTCTAGAGTTCTTTTATATTTCATTTGATCTGACATCCTGAATCTGATCATTTTTTATTTAAAACTTCAATTTATATTTTCTATTTAATAATTCTAGTCCCTGTGCCATTCATTTGATTTTCTGTACTTTGTTGTATCTATTTGGGTCACTTCTCAGAATTCTTATATATTGCTTTAACTTGTACTCCATCTGATAAAATCTTCTATGTCTTTGTGGTTAGAATCTAGAAAGTTGTTCTCTCCTTGTGATGCCATATTCACTTAAGGTCTCATGGTACCTTCTGCCATATTTTTTTATTAGTCCTATTTGCTCTGTTAGATATTCCTATTTTTTAAAAGTATCTGTAACAGAACTTAGAAATTTGCACTAGCTTTACTTTTCCAGAAGATGGTGCTATGTTTTATTTGATTTTAGACTTTCTGCCTTCCATAGCTTTTTTAGATTAAAACCTGATTTTGCTGCTGCCAAATTAAAGGATGGGGGGAAGGACTTGGAAGGGGTAACCACTGGGGATACAAGTAAGGGTACAGGCTGCTCTTTGTGGCGTTGCCAATATCCTTCCTCTCTGGACTCTAAGCCTGAGTTTCTGCAGTCTGTTTGCTATCATTGTGCTTCACCTGATAAATATAAGTGGTGGTGGGGTAGTACACCTTTGTGCATTGTCCCTGTTTTTCTCACTGGGAACCCAGCCTGTGGGAGTACAGCTGCTCCTTTGCAATTTTTCCTCCATCAAAGTTGTGTGACTCCATGCCCCAGGGCTCACATTTTACAGGTTAGAATCATTCCAAGAGGCATAGCTCTTTGATATATACTGTTATTATAACTTTTACTTTGATGCTTTCTTTCTCCATCATCATCAACTCTGTTCAACTTTATTTAATTTGATTTTTTTTAAATCAAACACTCTATGTAATAAAAATGTATGCTTCATTTTATTTCTCTTAGAAGGAGTTTTAGAGTCTTGGAAATTCTATAGTGGCAAGTTTTGAGGTTGATTTTTGTCTTTGAACATTCCCTGAGGATTATGGAGCATTCATTTTCTAAGCGAATTAACAAGCACTGCATTCACAATGACACTGTAGGTTGATTTTTCTTTGCCTCATTTAAGTCCCATGGATTTTAAAAGTTAGTATAAAAATGTTTAAGGCTTGATTTATTTATTATAACATCTTTGCAGCAGAGTGTTCTTAGGCTTTTATTTAATTTCTTGCTAAATCAGATAATATAATTGTCATCAACCATAAATATTAAATTAGATTTTTAACACTGGCAAAAAATTATCTTCATTGGGTTTACTTAAACCACAATTTATATTTTATAGTTGTTTCTGAGAAACCTTTATATCATTCAATTAGTAAAATTCTCCCTTATATTTGAGTTCTAAGATTTAGAATATGCTGATGTTTTATCTCAACTATATATTTATAGGCTTATTTGTGCTGCTAATTAACCACTCTGTTTCTGTAAGGTAAATTTTATTGACCCACAATGCTTTGGGTTTGTCTTATGTTTTCCTTAAATATATAATAGGCTGGCAACTGCTTAACCTTCAGTGAAGTATGATTTTCATTTAGTATCTTGTCTTTAGAAGTTTGATTGTTGGATCCTCTCCAAGCAAAACTGGCTAATATTTTAAACTCATCTTTAATTCATGATGCATTATTTTGCAAATAAGCATTATCTTTGTAAACTTATTTAGAGTCAGAAACTTTAGGAAAGTTTTGTCTCATTTTTTTTTCTGTCTAAACTAACGAAACATAAACTTATTTAGAGTTAGAAACTTTAGGAAAGTTTTGTCTCATTTTTTTTTCTGTCTAAACTAATGAAACATCTCTAGATGTTAAACTGATAAGAAATGACACTGTGTTATTGATTCTGTAACCAATATAACTGCTTCTTTCTATATGATTATCTTTATATATGATACAGGTTATAAAACATTAAGGTAAGAATGAAACAAGAGTAAGCTAAATTGATAAAAGCAATATTTTATTAATTCTAGATCTTAGGATGACCCTATAATGTTCACAGTGACATATTATATCACAGGGATATGTTGTATTATTTTGATGAATAAACATTTATCTGGAACTTCTGTGCACCAGTAACTAGGAATGTAAAGGTTGAAAATAAAAAAACAAAACAGGAAACCTGCGGTCAGAGAACTCATCATACTCTAAGATTGCTTATCATTAGACTCTAAGTTATCATGTGTCCAAAAGATCCTATTTGAAGGTGAATTTCATTAATATGTGCTAAATGTTTATTGAATATTTGCTCACTGGTGATGGCATCGGTAATATATATCTCCTAATAATATATTAGGAGAACAATGGACAATATTTGGTTTACAGGAACTTCTGAAAACTTACAGTTATTACTGGTCTGCAGGTATTTTCTTTGACTTTCATAAATGGGTTTTGTCTATTTGTCTGGATATATGTTTGTTTTCACTTTTTTTTCATGAAATTTGGGGAGTTTGAGGTCCTCCTTTTTCACGCTTTTTCTTTTAGGAACTTAAGGTGTATGTGAGGTCATATACTACTTCTTAGAAATTCCACTTCTGGCATTTCATATATTTTGGGTAGGCTTTTAAACTTTTTTAATCTAACCCCACCTTTGGAGATATATCCATCCAAGCTCCAGTAGAGGGTGATGATCTTAACGGAATTTTTCTTAACATGCTTCTCTTGTCCCAAGTCTCAGCACTGTGCCTCCTTATTTTGTGAAGGGACCTTTTACTTCTGCATGCCTCAGGGACCTTTTACTTCTACTCCATCCCCAGCTTGCATGGTGTTACTTGCATTCATTTGGTGAGCTAGTAGATGGTGGAATGAATGCAAATTTTTTTCTGTGGTTGGATTCCATGAATTTAATCCATAATCCTGACATAAACATAGTCATGAAGACTTTGTTAAAACCAATTTGCTGGGTTCTCCTTACTTTTATTTGTGTCAGATACTTTCTTTTCTGGGTAACTTATCGGGTCTGAAAGGAGCTGTGCATTTTTTTTTTTTTTTTGACCTAGGAAGGGCACATTACCTCATTTAAGTTGGATACTTTCTTTTCTGGGTAACTCATCGGGTCTGAAAGGAGCTGTGCATTTTTTTTTTTTTTTTGACCTAGGAAGGGCACATTACCTCATTTAAGTTTTTAATTAGACTCAACTGCCTCATGGGGCTTTAAAGAAAATCTACAATTTTGTAGCTAGACCCTCTTATTCTAGTTCCTAGATTAGTAATAAGTGTGTCATATCTTTTTTTCCCAACTCATGTTTATTGAAATAAATACACATTGCTGTGTCTGTGTCTGCTCTGGGTGTTACAGCTTCAAATCTCTCAAATGACTTTCATTCCTGTTGACCACCAGTGCCCCAACAATCTTCTATCATGATCCATGGACCTTTTCTCTTACCCACCATATTTCTCCTTTGCTTGCCTTGCCTCAATTTATAATGAGATATTAAGTGTTTTACAATTGGTTTGGTTTGACTGACATTTTGTTATATTTCTCTATATACAGAACTTCTCTAAGGATCTCAGAAACTTAGATGTTACCAACACTTAAAATGTTAAGAGATTCACATGGCCATTTTATTTCTAACTTCTCATTAAAAAATTAAAAGTTCAGACAAAAGTGGATATAAATGTTCTAGTAACCGCAGCTGGAGCTTAGTGGTAGCTGCCCATTTATATCAAGGAGACTTAGTATTTACCTATTCCTTATAGTGTAATGCTTTATGGTATTACCTGATACATAGGCAATTAAAACAGCAGATATACTATAATTTTCTTAAAACAGCAGATATACAATAATTTTCTTTTTTGTGGTTTCTTAATGTGACAACATCCTCTTGATAATTTTTGAATAAAGTACATTCTTAATTCCTTCTTTGTGGGTTCATTAGCGTTAAGATCTTTTTATGAAGACAAACTGTTCCTTTCAAAATAATTTTCTTCCTTTAAGTGAAAAAGGTTGTTGAAATATTTATTTTCCCAGAGATTATGAAAGTTTTTTGACAGACTTTTCTTTTCTAATGAATTTTGTTTGAAAGTGTGTAGTATGTGTCTCATATAAAAGGGACTGTTGAAATGTTTCCCCTCATTACTTGAAGAAAAGATAGGACTGATTAGCAGAAAAGAAATTAGTGAAATAGAAATTTAATAAATTATCAAAATGCACAAACATATAGAAATATACTCATTGAAAGAAATTGTGCAACCAGTTTAAAGACATTCACCTTCACTATGTATAAACATCTGCTCTACAAAGAAGTAAAATCACTAACCCTAAAACCAATGAAACCAAAACCTGGCTCTTAAAAAAATAGACAAACTCTAGCTATATTCACAAAGAAAAAGAAGAAGAAAACTCAAATAAATAGATCATAAATGAAAGAGAAGAAATTATGCCACAGATATTCAGAAGATAATTAGATTATTATGAACATTTGTATGCAAATAAATTCAAAAATCTAAATAATAGGACAAATATTTAGAACTACCAAAGGTAAATAAAAAAGGAGATCAGGTACATTTGGGAGGGTATGGCCATAGATTAAGTAAAGAAGAAATACTAAAAATGGCACTACCATATGATCCAGCAATCCTACTCCTAGGAATCTACCTAAAGGACACAAAAAACATTAATTGAAAAGAAAACCTGCACTCCTATGTTTACTGCAGCAATATTTATAATAATTAAGATATGGAAAGTTTATAATAACTAAGTATATAATAGCTAAGATATTCCATACATGATGGAATACAGTGACATAGATGGAGCTGGAAGGGATTATACTTAGCAAAATAAGTCAGAAGGAAATAAGAAATGTATTGGATGACTTCACTTATATATAGAATATAGAGAAACTGAACAAAGGACTAAGAAAAAGACAAAATTTGCAAGCTGACCACAAATTGAAAGCACTAAGTGTGGCAGGGGGAGGTGGGAGTCAAATGGGATAGAAGTGCACAAGGCACTATGGTGATGGATTACAGGTGCTGCAGTGAGAGAACTATGGAAACTACACCCGAGGGGAGAAATCAAATATTGGACATAAATGATGTAAATAAATAAAATAAATTTAATTATTAAAAAATGACTTACTTTTTACCAAATTAAGAGAAAGGGCTTTTAATTACATGAGAAGTATAGCACTGCATCTTAGTAAAGGAAATGCGCAACCACCATTTGATTCATAAAGTATATGCTCAGGTTTGTAAATTTAATAAAAAGATAAAAAAGTGGCAGCATTTTTATCTGAAGCAATAAACTCTGATTAAATCTTGCCAGTTTGATGTTAATGATCTTTCTGAGTAACTTGTAGGTGAGTGAGAGCTTTGGACAAGGTAATAACAACAGACAAATGTGAAAGAATATGAAGTTTTAAAGAGCCTTTCAGAAACTAAAGAGTTTAGGAAATTAAAATAATCAATACGGGTTTTCATGTCCTGAGTAGTCTGAACTGCTTAGGTTCATTCACTTCTCTGTCACTGAGTAAATTCATCTCCTCCTTTGTAATGGTTGTTTTCTAGTCTGTAATGATCAGCTTTCATGTGCTTTTTTATTAATATTTAAAAATAAAGATGGGCCAGAATGTGATGTACATATTATCTGTTGAGTCTAACAGAATGCCATTCAGCCAAACTTTACAACCAGAGAGGTAAGTTCAGGAATGAAAGGTGTAGACAGGAATTTATAAACACATATTACTAAATTGTTTTTTTCATTACATTGACTAGAAGTTATAGCATATAGGAAAAGACAATGACCACCATAAGATACAACACTTGATTATACCTGGCTATAAAATATAATATCTAATAATAATTTTAAAAATCAGAAACTTTAAATAGTCTGCTCTATATTAATAGATATTGAGTGTAATTCAGTTTAACTGTGCATTTTTGTGCAGGTGAAGGAATTATCATAGGACTTTAGTTAGAATAAATTATACCTAATTTGAAATGAGCTTTTTTTATGTCAAATGTATTTTTTAGTTCCCATCTACCACATTGCATCAAGAAAGCATTTGGGTCAAGATAGGGAAGATATAGATATGGTAATAAATAGGAGGTGGTGTTTGCCATATTGCTTTTGCCTTAATAATTTGTCCTGATTAATATTAATAGCAATCTAGAAATACTATGCCTTAATAATTTGTCCTGATTAATATTAATAGCAATCTAGAAGTACTAATATTACCTAACTGTTGACTCTAGGCATAGTTTATATTTTTATTTAGATACTAGATTGAGTTGACTTTTAAGATTTCATAGTTATACTAAAACGTTAGTTTGGCACAGCTTTTTAAAGTGCACCCTCTGTTAGATAAAGGGTGCCATAATGGCTTCTGGAATGATCTATTATTTTTGGCATATAAAAAGAAGTTATAATGCTGTTCTTTAAAATTTATGTTTCATAATAAAATGAATAATTCATTCACTCATCCACTGACAAGCAGAATACTTAAATTAATGTCTCAAAGTAAAAACTCAGCACCAAACCAAAAAGCTAAGGTTGAAGTAGGGAAAGAAGCTTGGCTATTAGGATATAATACATTTTCAGAAGATAACTGTAATATAAAATGAGTCTGAAAAGTCATTTATAAAGAACAGGATATTAAAAGCTATAAGAAAAAAAAGTCCATTTATCTATTTGTGTACTATTTTGAAGACTTGGGCCAAATGTTTCATCAGTGTTTTGGGTGACTTCCAATAAATTGAGCAGGCTTGATATGTGTATGTATGTGGTATGGAGAGAATGGTAGGAAGCAATCTCCTTTTCCTTTGAGCTTGGTTTATTTAAATCTTCATTAATTCAACAAATGCCTATTGAACAGCTGATATGTATAAGGCAAGCTGCCAGGCATTGTACTACATATGCAAAGATGTCTAAGGCATGAAGTTAAGAGTTTACAAGTGGAGATGATATATCCAGGTGAACTTAAGACAAGTTTAATTAACAAAATAATTCTGAAGTGAATTTTGAAATGAAATTACTTTATTAATAACTGATTACAGATGGATAGATTACAATCACTGTCTCTTTTTCACACTTACCAGTAGCATTATCACTATCATCATCATAATTTCACAATATAATAACAACTAGTATGCAGCTTCCAGAACATCATATATGTTCTATGTGTCTTACATGTATTTGCATGTGCTATATTATCTCCATTTAGCAAATGAGGAAACAAAAGGGCAGAAACGTTACTTGAGTTATCAAGGATCACACAAGTAATGGGGGGGGTCTGTGTTAGTTTCAGAGTCCAGGTGATTCCTATCAGACATAATGCAAATACAACAATTACTGTAAACTTGAAATTGAGCTGATATAATTCCCCAAAAACAATGGCTATTCAAAAGCATCATGCTTGTGAATACATTTTTATATATCACAATTTTGCAGGTATTTTTGTTTAACAGGACTTCACTAACACTTTGCAGAGTTAGAAGTTCTGTCTGAAAATTTCAGGTGAGAATGCATGCTACCTAAAATGTTAACAACATTTTAATATATGATGGCAATCCATTAGTCAAAAAAATTGATTGGAAAAATCTGCTCACAGCACAGAGACCTGGAGCTGCACACAGGGCTTACTTGTGTTGCTAAGGTAACCCACCTGCAGGCTAGCACTGGCGCATACTATAGAACCAAGGACACTGAGTACTCAAGTCTATCAAGACACCCCAACCAAAAAGGTTTATACAACAAGCCCTAGAAACATCACTAAAGACACACACTTGGGGGGGCACTGAAAAACATTTAAAACCCATAATCTAAAAGAGGAGAAAGATAAAAAAAGAAGATAGACAATACAATAGAAACCACATATATGCACCACATCCACTGACTGTAAAAGAACTTGTCCCCCAAAATAGCCAATGGAAACAAGATATATCTACCACAGCAGCAAAAGCACAGAGGCAAAAATAACCACAACATGGTTGACTTAAAACAGCAGTGAATCAATACGTACAGCAAGTCCAAAGGGAAAACACAGGAAGGAGGAAGAATACAAATACTCCATCAAGCCCTAAGAAAAATAGCATCACCAAAGGATAAACAATATGTGGAAACCAACATGGAGGACATGGAAGAAATGCTATCTATGTCAGACAAAGAATTCAGAATCTATTTGTTAAAAGCATTAAAAGAGGTAAGGGAAGATGGAGAAAAAAGAGAAAGCAAGAGGTGAGAAATTTTCAATGAGGTAAGAGAAGTAGAAAAATATAAAAAGCAGTGCAGCTAAGTGAGCAATATCATTTATGAACAGAAGAATGAGATTGAAACCCTGAATAAGAAGCTGACTGAGATGCAGTTTCTAAGAGGAGAAAAAGAAGAACTCAAAAATGCCGGGAAAAGCCAGGAAAGCAGATTAGAAGAAACAGAGGATTGAATTAGCATACTTGACGACACAGAAGTAGAGAGGATGAAGAAAGAAAAAGAGAGAGAGAGAAACAAAGTAAGAAGACAGAAGAAAAAATCCTAGATCTGTCAGATACCCTAAAGAAAACAAATAGAAGAGTAATTGGAATCCCATAAGGAGAAAAGAAAGACATAGGATCTGAAAGGCTTTTCAATGAAATAATGGAGGAAAATTTCTCAAATCAGAAAAAAGAAATGAAAATAGACAAACAGGGGCAAAAAAGACACCAAAATACTTTCATGAAAGAAAAAACACAGCAAGACACATCATAGTAAAACTCTCAAGAGCCAAAGATAAAGAAAAAATTATGAGATTAACAAGAGATAGGAAACAGATAACCTACAAAGGAAAACCCATTAGACTAACTTCAGATTTCTCAGAAGGGACACTCCAAGCAAGGAGAGAATGGGACCACATCTTTAAAACACTCTAAGACAAAAAGTGCCAGCCAAGAATACTCCACCCAGCAAAACTGTCCCTTCTTTATGAGGGAAAAATTAGAACCTTCTCAGACAAACAAAGCCTCCAGAAATTTACTACCATCAAATCTCCACTCCAAGAACTTCTGCAAAAGACCCTAAGATAAGACAGAAACCCACAGAAGAATATAAGGAATAAATAATTAAATAACAACAAGAAGAAACTAAAACAGAACCCCAAATGACCACCAGGAACCCATTGTTAGAACCTCAAACATCAAAAATTACTCTAAATGTCAATGGACTAAACTCAATAGTCAAAAGATACAGAGTTGCAGGCTGGATTAAAAGACAGAACCCAACTTTCTGCTGCCTCCAAGAAACACATCTGATCACAAAAGATAAGCACAGATTAAAGGTAAAAGGATGGGAAACAATTTTACAAGCAAATGGGCCCCCCCAAAAGGCAGGGGTAGCCATTCTTATAGCAGGCAAAGCAGATTTCAAAATAAAATAAGTGACAAAAGATAAAGAAGGTCACTACCTAATGGTTCAAGGGTCAACCCAACAAAAAGATATACAATTATCAACATATACTCACCAAATGAGGGTGCACCAAGATTCATAAGACAGCTACTAAGAGAACTGAAAACAAATATTGATGAAAATACATATATAGTAGGAGACTTTAACACCCCACTCTCAACAAAGGACAGATCAAAAAGATAAAAGCTACACAAGGACAAAAAAGCCTTAAAAGAAGACCTTAACAAAATGGAGCTAATAGATATCTACAGGACACTACACCCACAAGGAAAAGATTATACCTTCTTCTCAAATGCACATGGATCATTCTCTAAAATTGACCACATACTAGGCCACAAGGCAAACTTGAATAAATACACAAAGATTAAAATAATACCAACACTCTTCTCAGATCATAAAGCCATCAAACTAGAAATCAGCAATAAAAAGAAAGCAAGAAGAGCATCCAACACCTGGAGACTGAACAACATGTTACTAAATGAAGAATGCATATTGAAGAAATTAAAGAAGAAATTAAAACCTACTTCGAAACAAATGACAAAGAAGACACAGCATTCCAAAATGTTTGGGACTGGAGCAAAAGCATATCTAAGAGGAAGGTTCATGGCAAGACAGGCCCATATCAAAAAGCCAGAAAATAACCAAAGATACAACCCTATATCCCTAATCAAAAAATTAGAAAAAGAGCAACAAAAAAATCCAAAACCCAGAAGACAAGAAATAATAAAAACAAAAAAATAAATAAATAATCTAGAAACCAAAAAGGCGATCCAGAAGATCAACAAAACCAAAAGTTGGTTCTTAGAAAAAATAAATAGAATTGATAAGCCCCTTGCAAAACTCACAAAGGAAAGAAGAGAGAAAATTCAAATAAACAGGATCAAAAATGAGAGAGGAGAAATTATAAAACATACAAAAGAAATCCAAAGGATAAGAGATTACTATGAACAACTAGAACAACTATATGGAAATAAATACAAAACCTGGATGAGATGGACAGATTCTTAGAAAGACACAACTACCCAAAATTGAGCAAAGAAGATATAGAGAACTTAAACAATCCAATTACAAGCAGCGAAATAGAAGCAGTCATCAACTCTACCTAAAAACAAGAGCCCAGGACCAGATGGCTTTACTAATGAATTCTACCAGACATTCAAAGATGAAATAATGCCTGAACTACTGAAACTTTTCCAAAAAATTGAGAAAGAAGGAAAACTGCTTACACATTCTATGAAGCAAACATCACACTCATACCAAAATCAAATAAGAACAGCACCAAGAAAGAAAACTATAGACCAATTTCCCTAATGAACATGGATGCAAAAATTTTAAACAAAATCCTGGCAAATAGAATCCAATGATGCATAAAAAGCATTATTCACCATGTTCAAGTGGGATTTATCCCAGGGGCACAAGGATGGTTCAACATCCGGAAATCAATTAACATAATACACCACATCAACAAAGGAAAAAACAAAAACCACATGAAAATATTAACAGATGCAGAGAAAACGTTTGACAAAGTCTAGTATCCATGCATGATATAAATCCTTGAGAAAATGGGGTTAAGGGATCATACCTCAACATAATAAAAGTCATCTATGACAAGCCTATGGCAAACATCATCCTAATTGGAGAAAAACTATAATCATTCCAGTTAAGATATGGAACAAGGCAAAGATGCCCACTCTCCCCACAACTTTTTAACATTGTACTGGAAGTTTTAGCTAGGGCAATAAGGCAAGAAAAAGAAATAAAAGCGATACAAATAGGAAAAGAGGAATTGAAGCTATCATTATATGCAGATGACATGATTCTCTATATAGAGAACCCAAAAATATCCATGGGAAAACTACTTGAAATAATGAACCAGTTCAGTAAGGTAACTGGATACAAAATCAACAAACAAAAGTCAATATCTTTCCTATATGCAAAAAACCAAGAAGAGGAAGAATAAATTAAAAAAGGCTTCCCATTTACCATTGCACCAAAAATAATTAAATATCTGGGAATAAACCTAACAAAATACATGAAAATCTATACAAAGAAAACTTTAAAAAAAATGCTAAAAGAGATAGAAGAACAGATAAGGAAATGGAAAGACTTTCCCTGCTCATGGATTGGAAGAATTAACATCATCAAAATGGCCATCCTTCCAAAAGCAATCTACAGATTCAATGCAATTCCTATAAAAATCCCAATGAAATTCTTTAAAGAGATAGAAAAACAATTACAGAATTTCATATGGAATAACAAAAGACTTCAAATATCAAAAAGCCTGGCCAAAAAAAGAGAGAATGGAGGGTCAACTATCCCAGACCTCAAGTTATACTACAAAGCAATAATTAAAACAGCATGCTACTGGTACAACAAATTGAGTGCTCAGAAATAAAACACATATATAATCAACTAATCTTTGACAAAGCGGGGAAAAACTTATATTGGAGCAAAGATAACCTCTTCAATAAATTGTGCTGGGAAAATTGGACTAAGACCTGCAAAAAAAATGGACCAAGACAACATCCTTGCACCTTCTACAAAAACCAACTCAAAATGGATAAAAGACTTAAATGTCAAACCTGAAACCATAACATACATAGAAAAAAACTTAGGAAAAACTCTCCAGGAAGTACAATTCAGAAATCTCTTTCTGGAAAAATCTACTGATGGCAAAAAATTGAAGGAAAACATAAACAGATGGGACTACATCAAACTAAAAAGCTTTTGTACAGCAAAAGAGATGACAGAAAAAACTAAAAGAAGCCCAACTGAAGGGAAAAAATTTTGCCCTCCACAAGAGTGATAAGTGTTTAATAATGAAGATTCACAAGGAATTCACACAACTAAACAAAAGCAAAATAAGAAGCCCAATCATAAAATGGGAAGAACTAAAAAGACCCTTCTCCAAAGAGGACATACAAATGGTCAATAGACACATGAAAAATTGCTCAATGTCACTAGCAATAAGAGAAATGCAAATCCAAACCACAATGAGATATCACCTTACACCAGTAAGAATGGCCCACATCCATAAAACTGGCAACAATAAGTTCTGGCGAGGATGTGGAGAGAAGGGGACACTCTTACACTGCTGGTGGGAATGTAAACTGGTCCAGCCACTATGGAAACCTGTATGGAGGGTCCTCAAATTAATGAAAATGGAACTACCATATGACCCAGCAATTGCTCTCTTGGGAATCTACCCAAAGGAGACCTCAATTCTTATACAAAGGAACACCTGTGTTGGGATGTTTATTGCAGCACTATTTTATAATTGCAAGGACATGGAAGCAACCTAAATGCCCCCAAACGATGACTGGATGAAAATGACGTGATATATATACACACAATGGAATATTACTCATCAATGAAAAATGACAAATTAGATGATTTTATGGTAACATGGATGAACTTAGAAGAATTCTTATTAGCAGAAATAAGTCAAAAGGAAAAATACAGAAACCAAATGGTTTCACTACTATATGGGACATGGGAAAGATAAACAAAAAGCCATGAAGAAGTCAAAAGAAGCCAACAACTAAATTGAAGTACACAACTTGGGGGGGTTGGGAAGAAAGGGAATGATCAGGGAGGAGGGTGAACCCCAAAGATCACAGAGATGTGAAATTTATATATAAATAAATTATTTTAATAAAAATTGATTGATTATAATGTCTCAGTAGATTCACCTACTCTGTGTGATTTGGGTGGGAGATGTGGCCTCATTCCTGGATATTATGTGTTTCCACACAGAAACCTTCCTGTCATAGTGAAAATATGGGTTCTGGTCCCTTTACAACATTTTATAGTTTTCATTGTATATAGATCCTTCACCACCTTTGTTAAGTTTACTCTGAAGTATTTAATTTTTTTAATGCAGTTGTAATGAAATTGTTCTCTTGGGTTTCTTCCTCTTCTAGCTCATTGTTTGCATATGGAAAGTCAACTGACTTTTGTATATTGATTTTTAAAATGTCACTTTGCAGAACAGGTTTATTTTTCAATTGAATTTTTAGGTTTTTATTGTCTGTTATGTTGTTGCAAGTTATGGCAGTTTTACTTCTTTCTTAGTGGGTTGCTTTTGTATCCTAGTCTTACCTAATTACTCTATTATGTTGAGTAAGAGTGGTGGAAGTGGGCATGCTAGTCTTGTATCCAGTCTTAGTGGAAAAGCTTAATTTTTCACCATTGAGAATGATGTTAGATGGGGGTTTATCACACACAAATTTTATTATGTTAGAGTATTTTCCATCTAACCATAGTATGTTAAGAGTTTTTAACATTAATTGATGCTGAATTTGTCAAAAGCTTTCTCAGTATCTAATGATATAATCATATGATTTTTAACTTTCCTTTATTGATATGATGAAATGTGCAGATTTTCAGGTGTTAAATCATCCTTATGCCCCCCTGGAAGAGACCTTAAGCTGGTTATTTGAAAATAGACAAGTTTTTAGTTAGACTCACAAACAATAAAGGGGGAGAAAATCAAAATAGTAGAATTTGAAACAAGATACATTGCAATAGACATTTCAGAAATTCAGAGAATCACAGATTGCTTTGAATATTTGTATGATATTAAGTTAAATAATCTAGAAAAGATGGACAACTTCTTAGAACTATACAATTATCTGAGAGTGAGTCAGAAAGAAATAGAAAAACTGAACAGACCAATTACAATTAAGAAACCTAATAGCAATAAAAATCTCCCCAAAATCAAATGTCCAAGGACCAGATCATTTCATTAGTGAGTTTCACAAAACTTTTAAAAATGAGTTAATACCTAGAATTCTCAAACTCTTCCCAAAAATTGAGAAAAAGGGAACATTACCAAATAAATATTTGAGAACAAAAGCATCTTGACACCAAAACCATATGAAAACACTGCATACACACACAGACCTTAGGTCAATTACTTTAATGAATATATATGCTAAAATCTTAGTAAACTAATTCAATTTCATTAACATGATCATACAACACGGTGACCTTTTTTATTTCTTGATCAATATAAGCTCTATGTATTTGTGTTAAGAGCTATTTGAAAATTTTTCTTTTGAAATATTCTTAATTCAGTTTGGAATTGTTAAAATATCCCAAAAGGAGACTGACTTTTAAAGTTGTCCTGACTTTAAGTTATTTGGTAAATGAATGATTTCTTAAGATCTTAATTTCTGGAAAGATAGTCTAGGAATAAGACTTATTGGCCTCCCTGAATTTTGTATGACTGAAATGCAAATGATTGTGCATCTCTTGATTTTAGCACAAATGAATCAGAGTCACTAACTTAACAATGGGAGACTTGGAGATTCATCTAGTTTAAGTCTACGATAGTATAAATGAAAACCTATAAAGTATAGTAACTTTCCCAACATCTGCCTTCTAATTTATATATACCACTTATTTTTCTGCTAAAGTTGGCCATTTTTTAATCAAGACTACAATATTTCAGAAAATGTTTGTTCTGATGTATATATCTGATATATGTATATGTATATATATATATATATATGCATCTGCTAAAGGAAAGGGGTGTGTGACCATATGAATGCTAAATTGCAATAAAGGGGAGATAGTTTATAAGAACTATTCCTTTGTGATGTAGAGAGATGCTTAATTAACTAGAACATCATTAAAAATTGAAGTGTAAATCTTTAAGATGTGAACCCCAGTCCCCTTGAATTATATCTTTCCCAATTGTGTAGTTCCAAAGATTTTAAATCAACAAGGTACATCTTGGTTAGAGAACAATATTCATGTTTTCAAACTCTGCTTTCTCATTTGCTTCAAAAGAGGGAAACATCTCCTTGAATTCATTTGTAATAGTGGATTTTGGGGACTGAACAGTAACAGTCAACAATTTTTATAAAATATTGTTAATATGAAAACAAATACGTAAAGTACAACATGAACAATTTATCTCTTCTACCCTCAATACTCCGTTTGTCTTTCTTTTTTATTTTAATCATTCTTTTGAGACAGTGTCGGAGTTGACTTTTTGTCAAGGTGTCCAGATGAAAAATGATGATCAGACCAGCTCAGGCAGGGACCAAGGAACACAGCCCATATCATCTACAGATGTGAAGAGCTGTAACTTTGGGAAGCAGTGATAATTAAAGAGCATATGGTACATAGTAAATCTGTACAGTAGAGCTTGCTTGTACTAATTGAAGGGATAAGAATAATAGTACATCCTTATGGATGGCATGTTAAATCTCCAATTACGTTTTCTAGGCTTAATGTAGATCTCTGTAAATTTGTTGGTTTTCTTATTTGATATAGTATATGAAGTATGAAAGGATTTATGATATAATTTGTGTACATGTACCCTGATCAAAATGACTGAGAAGGGCCTGATAAAACATGAACATCTGGAAGTACAGATGTCACTCCTTTGAAGCCGAAGATTGTTTGATGGGGAATAGGAGCATATGAT
>PVHY01010694.1:0-50880 GCA_004024945.1 Uropsilus gracilis
ATGGCTCACATCTTTACAAGATGGCCGATTCCCATCTCTCCTCCACTGAACCTCTCTCTCTATCCATTCTCCATATTCGAATCTGCATCGAATTCTTCTCTTTGTTTGCACACCCTTTATATACCCTGATTTCCCCGCCTTCCAGGAAATCTGTTACACTTCTTTCTTCCCCCTGCATCCCCCTGAAGGAAAATTCCAGCTAAGGTCATTTTCCCATTTTAACATTACCTGTCCTTGAAACCTGCAATCCCAAACAGGAGACAGTGGGGGGGGGGGCACACCCTATCAGATGCACAATTGATTTCATATAAAATGTATGATGTGCTCCACGATGGTGTTGGATTGAGTGCTGGCTTTATCAGCCCACGGAATCTCCAAGAACCTGGAATTTAGGTGTTCTGTTTCTTGCACAGTTGAGGAAATAGGATTAGAGAAGTTAGGTGTCATTTTCCAGGTGACTGATAACAAGGGGTTAGGCTGAGTCTAGGGATCCATGTTCCATTCATGGTTCCTGTGATTACTGTAAAAAGTTCCAGAAAATGAGAAAGAAAAAGAAATACTGGATGGACTCACTTGTAGATTAGATACAGGGAAAACAAACAAGGACAAGAGAAAGTTAAAATTAACAAACTGAAAAAAATAAAATTAACAACTGACAGCAGAACTAAAGCATACAGTAAGGGAGGCTCCGGACAGAAGGGGGAAAGCAGAGGAGGGATGAGCACAGATTAAGATGACAGTTCACAGGTGACAAAGTAGTGGAAGAACCTCGGGGTATACAACGATGTAACATAGGAGTATGTGTGTGTGTGCGTGTGCGCGCTCGTGCATGGGCAATCAATGAAAAGAAATAAATGAAAAGAAAAAGAAAATACTCTGGGAAATGAATCCTCCCTTCTCTTGCAGAAAAGAAAGAAGGGTCTTGTAGACAGAAGAGAAGGTCTGCACATGCTTGAAGTCAGATAGTTTGTATCTCTGTGTGCATAGTTGAACTAAAAAGAAAGAGATTAAAGCCTTCACTGGTTTTCTCCATGTAAAGATAACATCATCATATGTTTAGGTAGAAACAATTTAGAACTAGAAGTCCTCCACGCTTGTAATTATAGTACCTTTTCCTAATGATTCTCTATTCCTCCTAAATTCAAACTCATACTCATTGGAATAGTTATCAAGGGTAAAATCTGTAGGACTGCTTGTCGGGTTCAAGTCCTCATTTTGAGTACATTATAAATTCTTTCATTATCATTGAGACTTTATTGCCTGCTAACGGTGGAGAATGCTGGGATATTGTTGGGTAGAAATTTCTGGAAGTTGATTTACTTTAGAAATTCACCACCAAATTTGACCTGAAGATTTTGGAAATGCTGAAACATGGAGGTATGATTCCAAGTCATAAGAATTTCTTTCTAAAAAGAGAGCCATCTGCAAAATGCCAGGCAAGCAGGAGAGCTGCTTTTCCCCAGCGTAGAAATTGTACTGGTTCCTTTTTTTTTCTTAATTTATGTTTTTTTATATATGTGTTTCACATCTTTGTATTCCTTGGGGACCACCCACCACCTTCCCTCCCTAACCACTCCCTCCCACCTCCACCCCTCTTTACCCCCCACATACTGATCCCCTTTATGGAATTTTTATGTACATGTCTATGGCCTAAATTGTCAACTGGAATAAATTTTATAATAATAATAAAAAAGAATTTCTTTCTAATTCAATCCAACAGCTTAATATATTCCAAACCAAGGATGTTATTGGAAAATCCTTAAAAATAAATAAAATGACAGGTAAATTTATTGGAATAATATGGACAACAAGATCCACAAGGAGTTAATTTCTTGACTATTGAGCTATTTGCTGCTTTTGAATTTTTTGTTGAAAGCACAATTCTATATAGCACAATACTTGTTCCACGAAAACAATTGTAGTGTGTGTTTCGTTTATTCCCCATGGTATAGACAAGGCCTGGTACTGTAGTTTGTGTTTCTCCATGGGTAGGACACTGACACTTTAATGGATTCAGAAGCAGTCTGTATAATAGTGGCCCTATCCATCTCTGACTCTAGATACATTTCCTTAATAGATGATTCTGTTACAGTAACTTTTCTTCTATAGTTTCTAAGAATAGTCTATAGAGAGCCTTTCTATCTTGGTTATATGGAAGCCCAAAAGAATCTCTTTTCTTACATTGTTGCTTTTGATTAATGAGTTAGAACCTTTGCAAATAGAATAGAAACAATGTGACGTTTGTATCACCAGAATCAATTATTAGTGTTGATATTGCCTTATTGTTTGCACATACTTAAATTCCGCACTTATTTTTGAGGTATATTCATAACTTCAAAGTAATATTAGACTGATTGGGAGATTAATTTTGATGACTGACTCTTCTCTTTAAGGTATCTTTCTGAAAAGAATGATTCTAAATATTCCTATCTTATTTTCAGGAAATACTTTATATTCATGAAGACAGGGATATAGTGAAATTTGATGTATCAGTAAACTTGCTCAGAGATATATCATTCTTCTTTTTCCTGTCCTGTCTCTAATTATTTTGAAAATTATAGCTGTATGTTTTTACTGGTTAAAGCACCTACTCTGAAATAGATTGCCAAATTCAAGGTTTAGCATGTGTATGTTGTGTGAATCATGTCAATCACCCAACCTTCTTGAAACATAAACTCTCCTGTGTATGTGGATAGTAATACTATCACCATCACTAAGAGTTGTTAGATAGAATAAATAAATTCATACAAATAAATTACCCAATAAGCCTACTAAAGATTAATTTCTTGATAAATGTCACTTAATATTATCCTGTGTTTAAAATGAAAGCATGGTCACTTGATCAATTCCCAGACACCCAACTCTATTATATCTGAAAGCATATACTTTGCCTTTGATTGGGTTAATTTTTTTCAGTAGTCACTTATTTGAATACTCATTCACAAAATTGATAATTAAGTCACGTGTCCACTCCTAGTTGTTCCTGCTCTCACCAGTCTCTTAATATCTCTCTGGGAGGAGATGGAGCTTTTCCTTGGTCTCCTAAGTAATTACTCTTTCAGGAACAATAATGTATGAGTTGGAGAGAAAGGAAGTATACTCAGTTTCTTGGATGAAGAACTATCCCATCACCTGGTACATCCAGTTAGGAGCCAAATGTGTTCTGTAAGTAAGTTTCACTGAATAGATTAAAATTTTACTACAGAGTAACATCTCATCAGTAATTCCCTAGCAATGCTACATAGAATTTATTGAAAATTTATTCTGAACAAAAACACTAAACTATGCAATTAGTTTATTTATCTCATAGAGTCCCTTCAATAAACTTACAGACACAGACATTATTAAGCCAATTTTATAGATTAGAGAAATAGAAAACAGGAGATGTGAAGAGAATTGCCCAAATATGCACAATGAGGTGGTAGAAAAACTTCTATCAAAATTCAGATTCCTAAATTCCCTTCCCTCCGTCCCTTCCTCCCAGCCTCTTTCCCTCCCTGCCTCCTTTCCTTCCTTCTTTCCCACCATCCTTCCTTCCGTTTTTAAATGATAACACATGTGGGATAATTCACTGAAGGGACAGTTGATTGTTCTGTTTCTGTTGGATTAGAAAACTTTTCAACTAGGTGCCCATTTTTAAGGGAAATCTCTCACTACCAAGTTTTGGCAGGGTTTTCCTGAAGGAATGTAATTTGAGGAGATGGAGAGCATATGACACTGCTCTGGGAAGTCCTCTCCAAAAGCAAATAACAGGAAATAAATTTAAAATGACTCTCCTCGACCTACCTGCTCAGGCTCACTGAAGTCAATTAAAGGCACAATTTGCTTGTAAATCAAATTAGGTTGGAGAAATGGTCAGAGAGCATAGAAAGAGGAAAATTGCCATGGCAAAATTGGCTCAAAAACTAGCTATTAAACTTCCACTTGCAGTTAATGCTTAGAGCATGTGTAATATGACCCTTTGTAATCCTATCTTTTATACTTTCAAGGAAAAAAGCATTTGTCTTGAGTATAATGCCATACATTGACTATACTGAGGGAGTGTGGCTGCAGTTCAAATTTTACTAGAATTTCACTTCCTTTGACCAATTTCTATTGAAGACTTCAAATCTCAAGGTGCGAAAAGGTGAAACAATCACTGAACTTAGATGAGTGAGTGCCAGACATTTACTGCTCTTTACCTGGCAATATGTTGAGGAGGAGAGGGGGAAGGTATTGCAAGCAGTGAAGCCCAGATAGTTCAAACCCCAGATCCTGTATATTCCAGCAGTGTGACCATCAGCAGGTCACTTTTCTGACATCCACTTCTGTCATCCTTACATGGGAGTAAGAGGCTCCTGAGAAAATTCTCATACACTTTGCTTTGTATTCACAGGGACTCTGCATTCTTTAATTGCTCTTTGGTTCAGCATCTCTGGGTAGTGCATCCAAAAAAGATGGAGAATAGAGTTAGAGAGATGCTGCTATTTTGAAAACTAGGCAAAGGCTGACCATAAAGGAGAAGTGGAAAGATGAGCTCCCAGACCTTAGATGTCTTCTTGAGCAAGATAGGCATACTTTAGGAGAGAGTATAGAGCATAGACAAAATGGAATGGGATTCCACTTTCTGTATCTTCTGTAGTGAGTCTTTGTGAATTCCCAAAGGTGCTTCAGTAAGGAGACACATTTACAGAGCATGTGTCAGATCTGTGACTTTGTTTAGTTCAACGATTGACTGGAAAATCGAGCTCAGGATAAATAGTTCTGAAACACCTTTCCAGGTCCTTAAATCTTCAACAGAACTGTAGAAATGGATCAAACGCTTGGGTTCCAAATATCAGTGTGTTTTCACACAGCTCTCTCAGGTTTGCAGATGTGAGTCAGCCACTGTCTTAGCAAAGTCCAGAAGAGGAAGGCAGGATACTAGACATTCAAATGTAAGCGGAGAAACAGAGCAGAAGCGTCTTTGTTTCTTCTCCAAGAGCAGGAAATGCCAATGCTCTTATGACTTCTATGGATCCAACTAATCATTTAATGGTTACAGCTGCTTGAAAAGGATTTGAGGACATTTATTATTGGTAACTGCAAATGAGCAAGACCCACCATCACCACTTTAAAAACAAACAAACAAACAAACAAACAAATCAATACACAATCTCTGGGCATTATTAACTCAGCAAGCTGTTGGTGTGTACAGTGGATGTATAGTGTCTGGATTCTTAGAATGTGGATTTCAATATGCTCAAAATCATAAAATAGACTTCTCATTTTTAGCTATTTATTCAAGGATGTTTGAAGCTGATTAGATTTTAAGTTTTGGATGGTGCAAATACTCTGGAATATAAGATGAAGATTGTTATTTTGTTTCTGTAACTCTCAGTTTCTTCAACAAGGAAATAAGGGTAAAAATAGCAGCACAAGATTCCATGGAGTTGTTATGGGTGTTAAAAACGAGAAAGCAAATTAGAGATTAATTTCACTCCTGGCACACAGGTACATCTTCATGCATAACTCTGAAAGGAGGAAAATTAAACTAGCATCTTGGAACTTTAGAAAAAACATTAAAAACTGAATCAACTCGACATTTTTGCCAAATTCTTTTCTCCCACACTTCCTCTCTCCTTGTCCCCCTCCAAAACCTCCCAGCAGGAGTAACTGAAGAAGTAGAAGGCTGGGGAAAGTCTAACAGGGCAACACTCAGGCCGTTAGGCATACATGAAATTCAATAATTTGCCTATGAGAATGAGAACAGTTTTGTCATGAAAGAATGTCCTAATCGGTCTTCCCCCATCAAGTCCTCATAAGGATTTGCAAAGATGATACATTTTGAGATATCTCTTCATAGCCAGAAAATACATGTTTGTAGTGAAATAACACACACACACACACACACACACACACACACACACACACACATATATATATATATATATATATATATGTTTTTGCTTTTTGCTTCAGAAGTTTTAAAAATATGTCTTATTGCTGAGAATTTGGCATGATGGAATTTTTCCTACTGTGAGGTCCTTTGGTGAACTTTAAAATCGATCAGTGATTTCACTCCTTTTGTGTAAACTCTATGATGAGACTGGCAAAGAACTAGCACCACTTTGCTATTATTAAATAATAATATGTTTATTATTAACTAATCATAGTGTACACATATATTACTAAATAATAACATAAAGATGAATGGTTAAATGCAATCAAATGATAGAAATAGCAGTAGCTGCTTTGCTCTATTTTAGCACCATGTCTCTCAGCGGAAGTATCATTTGAAGTTAGACACTCAGCCTAAATTTACATTCAAACTTCATCAGAACTTGAAAACTTTCACAATTGGACCCAATTGTTTCCTTGGAATGTGTGAAGTGTTACAAACGCCGCCTAATTCTTTTTGAAGCTCAAGGCAAAGGCAGAAAGTCTTGTAACATACTGGAATGATTTGAATGATTGTACCATAAAATGGCTTGGATTTGCTCATCTGGCTTCAAGTTCAGAGGAATGACCAACAAACTGACTTATGTTCTCAGCAGTGTAGACTCTGAAAGGCCTGAGCAGATGTTGAAGGCTTATTCCAGGCCAACGCACGAGGTTTTTTGTGGTTTCTCTTAAGTGTTTGCTAATATCTACCACATTGCAAACTCAATGTCCCTTTTCAACTGGCCTGACTGCTCATAATATAACACAGATGATTTCATCTTTTGCGGAGCTTTTTTTGCTACAGTGAACCAGGATCTGTAGGGATCAGTCTTCTCTAATAACATACATTTTGCTTTAAGAAGAGGAAAATCCCCTTCCCTGAAAAGTCTTGCTCCTTCATCTAGGGTTCTATAATGCAATATCTTATTCAATTCCTAGTTAAATAATACCTTGCTTTTTCCTTCATACATTCATCTAGGCACTGCTGTGTTTTCTTTTTTTCCTCAGCTAGACTGTACCTTTGGTAACCACAAAAGACCTTTCCTATTAGAAGACTACACCATTGCTAAAATGGGAGAAGAAAGCTTTTTAAAAAGTGAATACAATAGGAAGGGTTCCCTGATTCTGTATTAAATATGGCACAGTCTTTTACCACAGGCAATAAAGAAACTTGTGAGTACATGCATACCCTCAGTGAGAAGCAAGAAAAGCTGTGGACTACAGCCACCCTCATGATTTTGACCTGCTTTTCATTATGTTTAACCTCTTCCCTTGTGGAAAAGTCACTTGATGGATTTGTGTGCTTGTAACTGCTCCAAGTGTAATGACATAGTTGAAGTGAGACACCACCTTTAATTTTAGGATGTGAAAGAGTCTTAGAGGGTACTGATAAAATTACAAACATTTCCTTTTAGATTACCAGGATTATAAGAAGTACCACTGAAGCATGTCAGCTCCCTCCATCCCTAACAGCCATTTTCTCTAAACCTTGACAAGTGTTAGCTGTCCCAGCGGGCAGCGTTAAGTGCTCTCTCCATGTTGATGCGGTCAAGAACATATGTAGAACAAGATGTTAAGTGTCTCTTTTTCCTTTGTTTGGAAGTATTCAGAGAGGACGTAAAGGTGGAGAAATATACCACACAGAATCTATAATCCTTCCTAAAGTAAAGGAGTCATGTTTAATAGCAAAAACATGCCATCCACAGGCAAGAATTGTTAACTTTCAAAACACATGTCCCCTTATGCTGCTCAGCCCTAGTGAAGACATAAACCATGACCTTGGGACATCAAGTCACCACACAACCAGAAGTTAGTGGGCAGAACCATGCCAAGCGGAAGTCAGTAAACTCACAGGCTCATAAAGTTGGTCAGGCCCACCAGTAACCCATTGTAAAGAGGAAGTGTAGAGATGGAGCTGGATAAGAATAGGACTAAGAAGTCACAAGTGGGGGCTGGGCACGGTGGCTGGTGCCTGTAAGCTTCAGCCTATGAAGCAGCCGAGGCCAGAGATCATGGTTCAAGTCCCGCCTGGGGCCTGTAGTGAGACCTAGTTGCAAAAAAATAGCTGGGCATGGTGGTGCACGCCTGTAATCTCAGCTACCTCAGAAGCTGAGACTGGGGATTGCTTGAGTCTGTGGTACCCCGGGCAACAAGAGCCTTTGGTTCCATGGGCAAAAATAGCAAGACCTAGTTTCAAAAAAAAAAAAAAAAAAGAAGTCACATCATGTGGGGTTCATCAGCAGATGGCTGCTACCTAGCTCCTCCTGTTACCTTGATTTCAGGCTCAGAACATATAAATAAAAGAAAATTAGGTTACAACAAGATATCAGTAGGCCAATTAGGGTACAACAAGATATAAATATGACAAATATTACAAGTTTTAAAACTTTAAGACGACATGAAATTTGGATACAATTATAGAAGTAATAATTGGGGATGTTCTCCAGTATCCTAGTTAGGAGGTTTTTTTTAAAATAATTTTTGAAATTTTTTTGTGGGAAGCAAGTAAGTTACATAGATAGTTATACATAGTACAATACCATAATTAGGAAATTATAACCATGCAAAATAATGTATTATTTACTGATGTGTGATTTAAGAGTTTCAAATACCACTGGAATGGCAAACATCAAATCCAGTACACTAATTGTTATTTCAGGGAATGTATAATGGGGAATAGGATAGAAGAGATATCCACAGAGAATGTTAACTATCTCTGTGATGGTTGTTCTTTTAATTTAAAATTTTTAAAAATTTGCATATCTATGTGTATTTATACTTATATTACATTACTGTTACCTTCTTTTCTTATGCCAACCTCTGTCTCAGCTCATACTACGATGCCATTAGGACTCCCTTATGAGCAACTGAAAGAGGTGGGAATAACCCAAACTTGTGTCATGTATGGGTCAGCTCAGTAGGTGTGTGTGGACTGAAATAGAACTGAGGTATGTGAGAAGGTGCCCAGGACTGGCACTGCAAGACACTGTGTGGGAAAACCTTGTCAATGAACAGAACTTTGAGAGCATACCTGAGCAACTTGTGTAGAAAGAGTGGTGACATGGGGAGCTAACAGTACAGACACATGGACAGTGGAAAATGACTGACCTGTGTAATCAGAGGCACGCAAGAAGAAAGAGATGACAGAGGATAAGTATCTCTTGGGAAGAGATACTCAGATAACATATTAGGAGTGAGTATGAAGTGTGAAGGACCTGTACTGCTTACTGATAGGAGAGAATATCTACCTTTATTATAGAAGAGATCTAAGCATTATAGTAGATCAAATGACTTAGCCAGTTAATATCTAACCATCCTAGCACTGGCACAGAGAACACACAAATAGAATAGGGTTGGTAGTAAGAAGAGAGGCTATTTATTGGTCAAACTGCATGATTCTTATTCTTCATACCTGACATGCCTACTGCCATCACCAGACTTCAGACTACTAACAACAGAGAACAATTCAGAAACCTCCCAATGGGATCATCCTATGAGAAGACCAGCCAAATCTTTGGTGGCCAATAGATTTTATAGAGCCCCTTCCATCCTGGGAAAGACTACCATTCATATTAACCCATAACTGAGGTGTGAATTTGCTTTTCCTACTAGGGAGTTCCAGTTAGTACCCCCATGAGAGAACTTATAGAGGATGTGATCATGGACATGTGAATCCATAGAAAGCAACATCAGACCCAGTGATGTCACTCACAATTCAGTGGGTGTAACATCATCTATTCTCATGGAATTCCTCAGTCCTATCACATAGTTCCTTCCCAAGAAGTTTTAGCAGTGCATAGCCTGCTGGAAAAACATGAGAAGCACTAGTATGGAAATGCCTTCTGTGCCCTAAATCAAAAAGCATGTACAGAGCTATATTCCCAAACATAAACACAGATCCTAGAACTAAGTAGCGACATAGGAGAAGTTTGTTGAATCATTACCCCCAAGACTCAAGAAATTTGAATTTCTCATTCTGACAAGTCTGGGCCTTGGTTATCAGAGGGAGAAAGTTTCTAACCAGGAACACAGTGAGGATCTCATTAAGCTTCGTGCTTTGACAGCTGTTCAGTCACTTTGAGTCTTTTGTGCCATGAGACTAGCTGACAAGGAGAGGGGATGGAAAGGATTCTGATTATCCGGAGGTGGGAAGGCTGCTCTTCCATGGCAGTAAATAATAGAGTTGGCATCTAGATGTTAACTACCTCTTAGTGTTCTGTTGCCCAATTTTGATAGCAACTGGATAATTTCAGCAGCTTCACCTGGGAAGAAGGTGTGGTACATGCTCGTGAAAGAGGTCTGAGTTCCTTTACTAAGTAATCACTGAGGCATCAGCTGAGGGTGAGAGAAATCTAAATGGGTGGTGATGGAGCCTTTGACACCAGCTGTGCTGGTGGTGCTATGGTGCCTGTCATGGCCATCTTCTTGTGAGCTTCCTTTACGAACAATGAATCTGCTTCCAGAATGTAACACATGCTCTGTGTGGTTATGAACAGCATGAGGTTTCGGCTGGAGTGGGTCTGTGCTGTGCAGATGGAAAATCATACTCCAGATGCTCTGCTCAGATACAAAGTCATGTTTCAAGGCTGAAGATCTAAACTCAACTCCTGGAAGTGTTTGCAACTGACAGATCTAAATTGTGACCCCCTGTAGAAATTGTCCTCACTTAAAGAAAACAAACTTGCTCAAGATCATTCCCTCCCGTTTCCTTGAAGCAACATGGGACAAGTCCATGGTATAGAAGTTCCGCTTCCTTGCTTCAGCCAAAGACAGCTTCTTGATCACCACAGTTCAGCTCCTTCCCCTGCTCACTCCCATTTCTTTCACCTGTCTACAGGTATTCAAGTCATTAACAGCCCAAAGTATATTTGCAACTGAATCTTTCCTGAAGAGTTTATTGCCTGGGGAGTTCAAACTTGAAATATCCTTTAGGTTGATCTATGAGCCGATAAATCTTATTTTTTCTGTTAATGTTTAATCCTTATGTTTTTTTTAAGTGTGTGTTTGTTCCTCTGCATGTGTTTTTATGTTCAAGGACATTTCTTCTGCTTAGTAGACTGTATCTTTAATTTGGTTCAACTTTACTTGAGAAACATGATTGATTGACTAGTCAGAAATTAAATTTCCAGAAAATTTCTTGGAAGGATCTTTTGGGGGAAAAAATACCTGGAGATGCAAAATCAGCATTGAATCTGGTTGTGATTTTTGAGGCCAAGAATCTATGAAATATGAGCTGTCCTGAGAATGATTTCAGAAACACCTTTATTTATCTTTTGAGCAAATAACTGGATTGGTGCAAATTCCCCAAACAACTTTTAACTACTACACAATGACTTTTAAAAATTGTCTGTAGTTCTCTGTTATGGTACCATTTTGTACCAGTGTGAAGTAGAAGGAGGGTTCTTACCTTGATTACCTGCTTTGTAATTTGCATATAAAATCTCACAACCCAAGGATTTAGGTCAAGCAGGTATTATTGTTCCAGTGTCATACAATAAACTGGGCTGAGGCGAAACTAAGTTTCCCAAGTTTACAAAGCTAGAAAGTGATAACAAGATGACTCAGGTCTGAATTAGTCTGAATTATCTAACTTCTCTTTGCTTCATTTTCCTACTATCTAATTTAGAAATGAATCAAAATATAAGTCAAATCACCATTAGAAAACTGTGCTACATTTTGAATGTTTATTTTAATATATAATATACTTTCCATCACAAAACTCAAAGATAACATTAACATACTACATCTTATATAAGTTAATTAGGAGATCTCATTGTGTGACATTTGCAGGTCACATACAAATTTATTTACTTTCGCCACCTTTTTATGTATAAGCAGTTCTGATCAAATAGTCTTTCTAAGATCCACTCTCTACCACCACCTTATTAAATTCCAAACACTGATCCAAGCCTAGTGCCCTTTCGGTAACATTCTATGGCATTTTTCTCTGAATTAAACTTGGGTTTTTCATTTCTGACCTCTAGTTCCCCTTTTCCCTTAAGCTTATTTTCTTAAAAGAGGATTTATTTATTATTGGGATTGTGTTTTCTTTCATCCAATGAATTTTTCCCCCCTTCTACCTTCTAAGAAAAGGAATCCTTCAGCTTCTTTCTCTCTCTAATCTCCCCCACAATTTCTGCTCAAGTACACACACGCTTTCCTACTTGGGGAGTTTTATTCCTTTGAATGGCTTTGGCTAGGATGAATTTTACTTAAGGCATTAATAATTCTTGACAAGGGCTTCTTTTGTGTTTAAGCTTTGAAAGGAAAACTTACTCTGCATAATTGCCCCATTCTTAACTGTGTTATAGATTAAAAGCAGCAGAGGTTGATAACAAACAGTTTCACCCAAAATATACAGATCTTGAATCTGCTTTATCTACAAATGAAAAAGTTTTTGGTAAAATTAAACTTGGGGAGGAATGAGAAAAAAGGGAACAAAGGCAACTTAGAGTTGGATTTTAGCTCTTATGAATCAAATGCAGATTTTCCTTATACTTAAATAATAAAATAAGTCATTTAAAAATAAGTATTACTGTTAATCAAGACAATTATAAAAAGCAAAAGGAGAAGTTTGCATTTACACTTGTGGGTATTATTACATATTCAAGTGTGATGGGAGTGAAGATTATTTCAATAACACAGAAGTCTTTTCAGAAATACATTGTCTTTACTTTAAGGCACAATCTAATGAGATAATTACTAATGTAAGAACTTTTGGGAGTAGCTGAGATGACTCAATGATAGAGAGAGAGATACAAACCCAATTAATCAACCAATAAAACAATCTTTTCTGAGAAATCTACTAGAAATTTACAAATGGAGGAGATAGAGAAGGGAAGAACAAATGAAAGAAAAGACTAAACAATGTGGACTATACCAGGAAACTCTAAAACTAAGTGACAGTCACAGTGTCTCTCTCCTCATTTATTCTACATCAAGGCTGCTATGTTGTTCTGGTGACTGAAACAGTGCCAAGCCAGGTTCCACGTGCCTTTCAGTGACCCTTCAGGAGCAGTGTCTAGTTCCTGTCTCTCGGAAATGTTGGGAAGGAGGAGGGGGGAAGAAGACAGGACCAAAAGGAAAACACCAATTTATAAATATGAAAGTTGCTGATTTTTATCACTGAGCTAAACAACTCCAGCCTTTAGGTAGCCACAAGGAGACACAAAGCCCCAGTGGTTTTTCAGCTGTTTTAATATGAAATAAAAGCTGAAGTTGTTAACCAACATCCAACTTTTAGTAAACCATCAATAAATATTCGATTTGTGTCACTGCTTACACAACCTTACTCCAACATCCTGCTTTTCTTAATTCTTTATCATGCAATGTTGCTTACTTTGTAATTCTTACTACACCTAGTACACCCCTAATGGTATGCATAGTTCTTATGATTTGTCACTTTCCTTAGACAATCCTCATAGGGTTGTAGTAAGTTCAGTTTCTCAGTAGGGGACATCTACTTCTGAAGAACTGCATTTAGCTGGGACCATTTTACTCTAGAGTCCCTGGGGGCTGTGCCTCTGATGAAGAGAAAGGTCAAAGAAGCTCAAAGCACAGACACGTGGCAAGGAGCCACATTGAAAGAAGGTCTTCTATCCCCAGGCCCAGTAAACATAGAACAAATTTATGTCTGTCTGGTCCCTCACAGAGATATTTAAATGACCTGTCACGGTGCCTCTTCTCTCTGCTGAAATAGCAACATCTCAGAGAGTAGGTCATATCTGTTTCATCTTTGAGCTTCCTATGGAGCAGGAAATCTTACTCACAGCAAATATGTATTAAATCATCCCAAACATGGAAGCCAAATCACCGCCTGTGCTGAAGTGCTATTTTGAAGTGGGAAGGGGCTACTGACCTACAACCGAGATGCAGAAGGAGATATTGATGCAGAAATAGAGAGGAAGCATACACCTGCCGTACAATTTTGTTTTGGTTTCTCAAATGCTCTAGATTTAATATGTTGGCATAACAAAGAAATTAGACTAGAATCTTTCACTGTTGCTGACATCAAACCTGCTTCAACATACTTTTCAAAAAGGACCATTCTTTGGAATGATGACCTTTTATCTCTCTCCTCTCTTTCTAGAATTCAGAGTATACATCCATTGGTGTTGCTTGCTGGTGTTCTATAGGGCTGAGACTATTAACTTTATCCTTTTTTTCTTTCTCTCCCTCCACCTGGATATTCCTTGATTCATTCTACCAGTGTAAATCTGCTATTAGGCCACTCTGTATTTTTAATTGTGATCATTATATTTCACATATAATGTAAAATATATTTTCTCCATAATTTCTCCATCCTTGATGAATTTCCCTACCTGGTGAGAACCATCATTCCCATCATTCATTTATTATTTTAGATTTGGCTTCCCAACCTAAATGACCCAAAACAGAGGACTGGATGAAAAAAATGTGATATATGTACACTATGGAATATTACTCATCAATTAAAAATGACAAATTTGATGATTTTATGATAACATGGATGTACTTAGAAGTAATCATATTAGCAGAAACAAGTCAAAAAGAAAAAGACAAGAAACCAAATGGTTTCACTAATATATGGGATATAGGGGAAAAAATAAACAAAAGCCATGAGGAAAAGTCAAAACAAGCTAAACACCAAACTGAAGCATGCAACTTCGGTTGGGGGGGAAGAAGGGGAATGGTGGGGAGGGTGGGAGGGGGTAAATATCTGGGATTACAATGATGTGAAATTTATATATAAATAAATTTTAAAAAATAGATTTGGCTTCCATGTCTAAAGTTCTTTAATTCTTTGACTATATTTAAAGCAACTGATTAAAAGTCTTTGCTAAGTTCCAATGTCTGGACTTGCTCAACAAAGTTTCTACTGTGTATAGGCACTACTTATTTACTTTTTATATATTGTAGGGAATTTTTGGTTGAAAACTAGGCATTTTAAGTGATACAATTTTCCAGCTGTGGGAAGAAGCTCATGTATCCCCAGGGCTACTGTTAATGTTTGTTGTCATCGCTGTTGTATTTGTTTGCTTAATGACTTCAGTGAACTCATATTCCAAAGTCTTCACTCATTGTCCTATGTGGCCAATGAAATCTCTGCTGGTCTAGTTTAGTGGTCAGTAACTGACCGGACAGCAATTTCCTTACGTATCCAGAAACAATAAACCTTTCACACTTTGTTAAGAGGCACTGTGTGCTGAATCCGTGTCTTGTAACCATCCCTATCTGAACTGGTTCATCATCAGTTCTAGCAGTCAAAGAATGTTGGAGTCCTTGGTGGACTTTATAGGCTTTAATGCTCTTAGAGAATCAGGTACCCAGGCCCACCAGGCAGGGAGGCTGGGCCAGTTACATGGCAAACAGACAAGTAGGCAGGTTAGGAGGCAGGCCAGGTAGGTGGTCAAGCCCCCCAAGCCCTTAGGAATCTTCATACTCTTCCTCTAGGCTCTCTTCCTTGTGCTCCCCTGCTATCCACCATTTGCAAACCAGAGAAATCATTGCAAACAAGATGAGAAAAACCTCTCTGGTTAATCTGCCTCCAGCAAAATGAGGGGCTGAATTATTGGATTGACCTTCTGAGATTGCAATGGCACCACCGGTTTCCCTAAATCAGAGATAGTGAACACCTGCCTATACCATTCCTCAGTTAGGCTTAGGCTTTAAAATGTTAATTGTCTCTCAGGTTTGTGTTTGTCTTTGAAGTTCACCAGACCCTCGCCCTGTGTCTCTATAAATACTCTTTTCTTGTTTAATAAATTTGCCTTTTGGTTCATAACCTCCATTGTGCCTTCAGTCTTGGCTGAATAATCACTCTCATGATTCTTCTCTCCCACCTGGCATCCGGCCGCCAACGCTCCCCTCCTTTGCTTTTCATATTCTCTCCTTGCCATGCTCTCTTCCCTGGGGGATGTCACCCTTATATTGTTTTCAACCAGGCCCAAGTATGCAAACTCACACATGCCTATACCCATTGGGCCAGGTAAGAACAACCATGGGGAGGGCACAACACCACAGGCACTAGTCATGGAAACTAATGGTGGAACCACCACCCCCAACTCAATTACTCTATACTGTGGCACAGCTTCAGTGCCAGGTAGGAAGTTTATAAGTCCACTTGGCCTTTACTGACTCCAAGAGCAAAGCCCATCAGTTGTGTCTATCATGGCATCTTAGAGTTAATCTGAAAAAAAAAAAATCCCATCTAAAATTGTACCACCCAGGAGGAAAAGTCAAAACAAGTTAACAACCAAACTAAAGTACACAACTGGGATGGGAGAGTGGATGGGAGCGTTCAGGGAGGGGAGGTGGTGGGGGTGAACTCTGAGGAATACAAAGATGCGATATATATATATATAAATCAATTATTTAAATAAATAAATAATAAAATTGTAGCAACCCTCTATCACAAGAATCTAAGGTATTAGTCAAAAAGCAACGAAATCTTAGTACAAATGCCCACTCTCCTGTTCATTGGCAAAGGCACAAAACCTCTCTTGCTTTATTTTTGTTATAAGAGAAAATAGCCTCTCAGCAATTTGATGAGTTTTTCTGCATACACACCAGCCATTCTTTCTGATGAGGTCCACCTGCTTGCTCCTTCCCAAGACTTCCTCAGAGTTTCCCCATAGTCTTCTGTTATTCATTATGTGGCCTGTGCACTCAGAATATCAGTGGAAGTTCCTGTTTTAATTGTCTGGGTCTTTCCTTTGCTAGTTTAGAAGAATTTTATGTCTCTTCCAGGGTGGTCGAATATCACTCTTGCTTCTACCATGTGAAATCCTCTTTACTATATACAGACACTCAGATGTGCTGTGTATCAATTCTCCACTCACTTCACACATTAGTTAGGAATATTTTATAATTTCTGAGTCTTGTTCATTTCATCTTCTTTCTTCTTTGTATGAGTAAATTTCCATTTTATTCACTCCAGAGTGTTACTTGGTACATTATCAACGGCTAATTTAAAATTTTTACACTGTTCCTTAGGCTCAATTTCAGTATGAGACATAAAATTCTCACATGATTTCTAAATGATATCCAGAGCAAAGCATGATTATTAACATAAAGTCTATTGTTTCACTTTTCCCCATGAAAACCACATAATAAATCATGCTTACTCTTTTGCTATAATTTCTAAAATGTTTAGGCCAATTTTTCCTAAATACCTTAATAGAATTCTGGTACAGTAATCGTTTGCTTTATGCTTTCAACTATGATTCTTAACAATTTCTGGTCACAGAAATGTTTGAGAATTTAAAGAAAACTATATACTACCAGAATTGTGCACGTAAACTCAAATCTTGCATTTAATTAAGGAAAGTCTAATGTTCTTCCATTGAATCTTGGGTTCTTTATATTATATGATTTTCCCCCCTTTAATTATAGTTTAAATTTTTATTACTATATAGGAAAATATTAACTTTCTGATTTCAAAAAGACATGTTTATAAACTTCCATGTTTTATTGTGACAAAGTCAGAAATTTTGAATAAAAAAACTATGTGTTCTTTGAAGGTAAGAAAACAATCACTTTTTCTGAAGACCATGTTTCTAAATTAAAGTTAGATAAGCTGCTATGGGTAGACAAACTGAAAACCAATTTAACTTTATCCAGTAAGCCAAATTTTGACACTTCTTATGCCTCAGCAATTTTATTTTGGGGAATAAATCCAAGAGACAGAAACAAACACCTCCCATTGTTACCAAGGAATGTTCATGCAAATATGTATTGAATTGCTGAATTATTCATACAAGATATATTGAACCTCCACTGTTCCTGGGGAAATATAGGCATTGTGAACACTGATTATGTACTTTCACTGATCAATCAACACTGGTTTCATGTATTTCTGTCTTTTCAACCAAGCCCCTTGACATCAAGAGCTGTGATCTAATGATTTTCCCTAAGTTTAGATTATCATGGTACTTTGTGATGACTTTCTGGTGCTAATTGAGGGTTTTAATAATATCTATCAACTCGTTTCTTTTTTCACTAAAATGAAACAAAGAATAAGATTTCACCTGATGTTTATGAAGATCTGATCTATGACCTTTGAATGGAGCATTAGAGCTTTGCTAAAAGTAGATGACTCATTACAACTCAATAGTGTGAACTTGAAGACAAATGATCTGTTACCATTTTCTTGGGGAAGAAGCACAATTTACATCAGTACATTTCAATTTTTCTACTAGATATAATAAAAGATAAAAATAAACAGGTGAAATTAACTTTAATAATAATTTTACTCAAGCCCAATATGTCTGAAACATCATCTCGTGTTGTAATCAACATGAAGAAGATGAATATGATGTGTCATATGAAATCTCCAGTTTCTGGTATTTTATAACTTGGTATGTCCCAGTTCAATCTACATAATTATAAGGACTCATTGATTACAGGGAGCTAGAGATCCCATCTGGATAGCACAGGTTTCTGGATGAATTTCTTTTCTTTTTTTCTATTTTCATACAACATTGGTTGTATTTGTATTGTTATTATTTCCTTTATGGCCCTCCTTAGAGGGCCTTAGAGGCCCTCCCTCTCTATCTCCCCCCTTCCCCACTCTGGTTACTCCAACTTTTCTCTTGTTATATGTTGTAGGTTGATGTATGCTTGGCCCACTGATGTCTTTTTCCAGGACTAATATCTTCTTTTCCTTGGTGAGAACCTCTCCTCTTGGAACTCAGCCATCCAGTCTGCTGGGATTTCCCAGGTTTTCTGTGAGGAAGGCAGCCAGACCTTTCATATCAGGAGCCTCTCACAGGGCAGGTGTGTGACATGGTTCTCCAGACAGACTCCTTTGTTGTGACACTTCCTATGGTGGAGGTGACAGTCATGTTGGCTGTCTCCTTGCTAATGTCTGTCCTTCAGTGCTGCTTCGGTCCCATATGGTTCTGGTATGCTGGCTTGGGGACTTAACCTCCAGGCACTGTTCATGGAGAAGTTCCCCAGTGGGGGCAGACTCCAGCAGGTGGTTGGCCCAGCTCCTCTCCTTTCTCATGGTTTACAGTTCTACCATTGGACTATAGCCATACCTCTGTGGCTTTCCTCCCCTGTTGTTGGGAGGGAGGGAGCTTCATTCATGTTGTACACATCTCTGGGCCAGGGTCCTGGTTCACTAGCCCTGGAAACCTGGTAGGTGGAGTTCTGTGACAGGTCACCATAATAGTCTCTCAGCCTTGTCTCTTGTGTTTCCAACCATGTGTCCTTTGGGGCTATCCAGGTGATAAGCATAGCTAGTGCCATTATTTGCTCCTCTCCTCTCCTGGATGTCTGGAGCTGGATTCTTGGTTTTCTCCTTTCTTAGTGCAAGTCTGATTGAAGTAGGAGTAAATCAGAGGGAGACCCCCACTCCCAGCCCACGGCCCAGCAAAGGCTGCAGAGCCCCTCACCACTCTCCCCCCCAGGCATAAGGGGGAAGGCTGGATCTCCAAGCCTGAGATCTCTGCCCCCCAGGAACTTGAGACCCCTGTAGTATAAGACTGACCCCACACCAACAGCCTACGCTCTGATAGACCTTGAGTCTGAATGGATTTCAACTGTGTGTGTGCACATGTGCTGTTATTGCTATATGCTTCTGCCATATGTATTTGCAACAGCTTCTCCATGGGTCTTCATTCTGTTTCAGGCTAATGTTCTAGAATGGAGAGATGGTTCTTGGCTTTGCTATGTATGTTTACTCAATAGAATCACATAAGCTTTTTATTTGCCTAGAGTGATATCTCAGTAAGTGTTACTTTTGATAATTGACTGTGTGTGCCCTACCTTTTGCAATTTCTAAGTGGGATATTTTCATTTAAAATTTTCAAAAAAAATTGTATGAAAAGATTCTTAAAGTTACACACCTTGCAAACCTTCATAGATTTATAAAAAATTATGATGTATTCTTTAGAGCATAATGACTCTTCACAATTATGTATTTCTTTCTTAATTTTATAGCTTAGAAAAAACCATGTCAGCTGATGCGAACTTTCCTTTCCTTTTACTATATTATAAAGTTGTGCTTGTATAGAGGATAAAACCAGGGTTAGGATAACAAATACTCTAGAGATAGAACTTCACTTAGTTAGCTGTAAGACTTCTTTTCTCACCATAAACCTCAGTTTCCTCATTTTAAAGCTAAGATAGTTCTCTCAGTTTTTATGCTAAATATGTCTTGAATTTAGGTTTTTTTTTTTTTTTGTCTTTTCTCAAATTCTTCCACTGTCATCATAGTGAAACAATGGTCAATTCTTATGCATTTGTTAAAACTATAACCTTTCTGTGTCTGCTTATCCCTCTTTGCATTATATTCCTCCATAGTAACCTGAAGTTACTTATCAAAAATGGCATTTGTTTTTCACATTACTTATTACTTAAGATGATTCATTTGATATTGATGATGGATTTTTCATTTTAGCCACCAGGAGGTGCCAGTCATCTAAACATCAGTTAAACCAACAAACTTTTTTTCCAGGGATATTTTCTTTTACACTTGATTGCCATTATCAGTCTCAAGAGAAGCAAGATTAATGAATTTTAAAATTTTGATAAGAATACCTTGTAAGAAAATTTAAAAAATAGCCATTTACCTAACTAATCCCAGAATACTTAGTACTACTCTCTCTTTAGTAGACTTTAAAACTCTATGCAGGCGATTGGATAAAAAAAAAATCACATCAATATCTCATTTGCATGCTAGGAATGAACAATGGTGTTTCGTTATTTACGAGATATCTACTTCAGTCTCATCTTATTCAAATCACCGCTTTCTCAATGGAACATAGTCTACTACTATCAGGCTCATCTCTTGTGTTTTCCCAACCAAGTAGTAAGGTTTACCAATGTTTTTCATGAATTCTTGAATTATATACTTTTACTCTGTTTTCTTCTATTTAAAGCAGCCTGTATAATATTTCATGCCCATCTGCCTCATATAAGACCTGAAGTAAATTGTCCCTTCATGAAAACATGGCAGAATTAAGGTCAATGACTGATCTTTTACTAAGCACTTATTACCCATCACCAAATACTTCAGCTTTTTTGACAGGCTGATTGAATGTTATGTGGTACTTTTCTAAAATGTTTTCATGAGCTTAAATTGTCTTCCCAATGGATGATATATTCTTAATGGCATAGAGGTTGTCACTTTTCCCTACTTATTTTGTGATGCAAACAATGCCTTAGAGATTGTTCTGCTCTTCACAAGAATTTATTAGAGAATAAGTGAGTACATAGCTAATATTTTTAGCATAGGAATAGAGAACTCTGAATCCTAACCACTAGACCTCCAGGGAACTTAGCACATGAATAGTATCTGTTTATCCCTCCCTCCCTCCCTCCCCCTCTCTCCTTCCCTCCCTCCTCTCCTTCCCTCCCTCTCTTCCCCCCTTCTTCCTTTCCTCCCTTCCTTTCTTCCTTCCTCTTCGCCTTCTGCATCGTGTTACTGTCTTAGGCTAATGAGACATGTGTTTCTATCCACATAGGGCTTCAGAAGATAATCAGTAACAGATGAATGGCTAGCTAAATAATTATTAAGAAAATAGATTTTTACCAAAGTAGGAAGTTATGCATAGTAGACAGAATAATGGTTCCCAAAGAAATCCACATACTAAGCTATGAGTATGCTATCTTTTATAGCAAAAGAGATTCCATATGATTGAAATAAGGACCTTGAGGTGGAGAGAACTCAATTTGATCATAGACACTTTTATAAAAGGGAGACAGAAGGGGAAGAGTGAGAAAACGTCATCTAATAACAGAGACTGAAGTGATGTGCAACCATGAGCCAAGGGAAGAAGGCAGCCACTGGAAGTTGGGAAAGATGAAGAATAGATTCTCTCTTACAGCTGCCTGGGAAAATGTGGTTAAATTGATCCCTTAATTTTAACCTAGACATCTATTTTGGGTTTCCAGAACTACAAGAAAACTAATACTTTTGCTTATATGACTAAATTAGTGCTATATGAGCAATAGGAACTAAAATGCAAGGGTTAGCATCAGGTTTCTAACCTGTGAAATAAAAACTTTCTCCTTTGACCCATTGTTACTGCTTTCCAGAGAAGTCATGCAGAAAATATAATACATACTTACATATAAGTATACTATTCATGTGTGACCTACTATACAAATGATATCAAAGAATTAGCAATGCTTCCTAATTTTTTATTGACAGAATATACTGCAGAATATTTTCATGCTAGTAATGTATAAATTAGTGCATTTCCTTTAAGAGTTGCTAATTATACTAGAATGGCTACAATAAAACTTTACTACTCAATTTTCCTATTGATGATTTAGATAGCTTTCAATATTTCAAATGATTAATAAAATAATTCAATGAACATCTATGTGATTGAGAATTTGAGAAACTATAATCAAGGAAAAATTTTCAGAGGTGGATTTGGACATTTGAAAGTACAAGATGGCAATATACACTAATATGTAAGTTATTTTGGAATGTGAATGCCTTACTAGTTTAGAGTATTTGCCCTTTCTTCTTGCTGGAAAGTCCAAGAAATAGTTGGAAAAAATTACAAATTGATCACCAGGGTGATGTTGTTGCTGGAAGTAATTAATGGAAGAACAGAAAGCAGAGAGCAACTTTGGTCATTCTAAGAAATAATAATAGATGAGTTATTGGACAACACACTGATAATATGATGTGTCATATATAAATAATTTATATATTGTACATGTAATCTCATTTATATTTACTGTCTCATTCAATTGACAACCTACAAGGCTCTTAAAGATGAGGATACTGATGATGAGACTGTAAATCATTTCCCCTACATTTAACAGCTGATTAAATGGTAAAGGTGAATTAAACTCAGACCTGAGTGTCATCATAGCCCTTTCTCTTTGTTATTTCTTTACAGATTACAAACTATTTTCAACTTGGGTTTATCCAGCAGATAATCATTAGATGCTTTCTTACAAGAGAATAAAATGCTGAAGATGCCAGGTGTCAGGACTAGACAGACATCTGATCCTGGAAAAGTGCACATCTTCATTAATATATCTGATCCTTTCATAACAATTTTGTAATTATGTATATCTAGGTTCCCTTCAATCCCTGAATCTCTCTTTTGCTTATTCTTCTTTTGTCTCCCTTTTCTTTTCCCCTTTCCCCCCTTTTGTCCTTCCCTCTTTATTTTTCTATTATCAGCATACCTTCACTGTTGATAGCAGTCACATTTTCTTGCTAGTAAGAATCATATTAAGAAGTCTATATCATTCCTACATTTTCCTTCTATTTTGACATTAGACACATCATCCTCAGCATTTAATTAAATTAAAAAATCTATATAAGCTGAATTACTTTGTCAGGTCATACCCTGAAATATCTGACTAATTGTACTCTCTACAGGGTACATGTGAAAAATAAACAAAGCCAGTATGTACATGAAGAAAATTAGTGGACTTACTCTGAATAAAAAGAATTATCTTCCAATAAATTCTAGTTTTTCAAAAGGGTCTCAGAAAGAATATATGAAACTTTGCTTTACTATATGGGATAGAAAGTCTCCACTCAAGTATATGTCATTGTATAATTGTGTTTGATGAGTACTATCTGATTCTCAGTTTAGCTGTCAGATGTGACTTTTTTTTTTTTTTGAGACTAGGTCTTGCTATTTTTGCCAGTGGAACCATAGGCTCACATTGCCCGGGGTACCACGGACTCAAACAATCCCCAGCCTCAGCTTCCCAGGTAGCTGGGATTACAGGTGGATGCCACCACACCCAGATATTTTGGGGGGATTGGTCTCACTACATGCCCCTGGTGGGACTCGAACTGCCATCCCTGGCCCTGGCTGCGGCTTCCTAGGCTGCTGCTTACAGGTATGCACCACCATGCCTGGCCTACATGTAACTATTTTATATCAAAAGATACTCATCTAATTAGATGAATTTGCCCCCTTATTGGTAGATTCTGTCAACAATTCCGTTTGTCTTCACACCAGATCATGTGCCTTCTTTTTCCCTTTTGTGTTGTAATTGTAAGTTTGGGATTCTGCTTTCAGAACTATTTGGACTAAATCTTGCCCTGATATTCACTGTATGTTCACTGGCCTGATTTTCAGCCTTGCTATTCCTTGGTTTTCATTCATTTGACCAGGATAATTGACCTTGACTATATGAGACACTCTTAATTCCAGCAATTAGGAAGATAGTAGAGATCCCCAGAGTCTGTAAAAGTTGTTCTTAGCTATTTCTGATGCAGAAAAGGGTATCTATCAAGCCATGTCCAAAGAATGACCAGGTAAAGAGTGGGTTTTCAGCCAAGTTCTGCTTTGATTGTACATCAGTGCTTTCCTTCTGCCTCTCCCTCCCCCCCTTATCTTCCATGAAAAGATATAAAAATATAAAGACTATAATGTAGAGAACCAACCCTTAAATAACTCATCAATATACATATTGTCAGTTAAATTCATCTTATCTGAGAGGGAGGAAAAAATAAAATAATAAGAAAGTCACCTAATCTGTAAGACTGGCCTTCAATAAAGAGTTAGTTTAAATACTTTTATGGTCACCATTTGGGACAAATGAAGCTCTAATTGCATTTGGCCTGCCACACACTTTCTTTCACACCCCAAATCTGACATCTTCTGTAACTCATAGGGGTAGCATCCTTCTTAGTTGCAAATACATGAAAGAACAATTGAACTTATGATGCATGAGCAACATCTCCCTCTAAAGCCCTGTTTTGAGGTGTAGACATCTATATGAATATGCCAGTAATTACAAGTCCCATTTATTATGAATCATTTCATACATGTGGACAGAGAGAAATTTTGAAGATAATACATACGGAAAACAGATGCAAAAAAATGAGGATTTTTGGGTCCTGATAAAAGCTTGTGAATTATTAATTCCAGTGACCTATCCATGAACCTAGAAAGAAGATAATGAGAATAATAATATTTATTATGTGTTCAGCTTGTGCCAGACATGCGGCCATTCAGCATCCATGTATTTGATCTCACAGCATTCTGGGAAGTAGTTATACTCATCATTTCATCCCCAAGTTGTGGACAGGTAAATTGAGGATTAAGTTTTGTAATTTCGTCACTGTCCCAGAAGTGGCATCTCCAGCATTCAAATACCAAAGCACTTAACTGACTGTGATCCTGGATTACAAGGGGAAAGAGGAAAAGTATGAATTCTAAGAAGTTGATAGAGAAGAGAGACTATAACAACACCCTTTTCATTTTTCTTTGAAATAGGACCCAGTTCCAGGTAAAATGTTTCTATGACAAATGTAAAGCACAATTTAAGAACAAAGGCAACGTGGGATTAAGGAGAATGATTTAATAGAGGAACTCAGATTTCACAACATCAAGAGACTGACCACAACTTATAAATAACAGGAAAGAGAATTTACCAAAAACACATAATGGAGCACCGAAAGGGACTGGGCTATGAATGAATGAAAGAGAGTAAGCAATTTCAGGGGAGGCACATGGAGTCAGCTGCAGACAGGATGTCAATGATTAGAGCTGATTCCAAAGTGTATTAGATAAAGTTCTCTCCTGCCAGCAAAAGAACACAAGAGAGCCAGCTTTTGATTAGCCAGGGACCGATGGTGTCTTGGTAGATCATCCAGGTCTCTGCTGTGTTTTGCCTCTCTTGTTATTTTCTTTGTCTTTTCTCTAACAAAGGATCTGACTAAAACAGGAACACTCAGGTTGCAAGACAACAGCTATTTAAAATGCAAGCATCACTGTTACATGAAGCTCTGACTCAGTGCCCATCCATTATGAGAGATGGGAATGTGAGGTATCTGGGAGTTGTTGTTGTTGTCTTAATTAAAGTAACATTGCACTTTAACATATAGGTTCCAGGTATTCATTGTTGAGCAACAACAAGTGAATACACCACATAAAGTTCACTCATGAAAATCCAAATTTCTTCTCCCTTCCCCCTCCCTGAGCTTACCTTTCTGGTAATAACTCATTGGTTTTATATTCCAAAAGATTCTTTTAGTTTTATTTAGTTCATCTGTTTCTTTCTCTATATACCACATATGAGTGAAATTATACAATGTTTCCCTTTCTCATTCTCACTTACTCTGCCACATCAAAACGGCAAGATTTCATCTTAGAGCTGAGTAGTATTCCATTTTATGTATATGCCACATCTTTGTGCAGTCATCTGCAGGTGGGTTTTTGCATCGTTGCCATGTCTTGACTGTTGTAAAGAGTGCTACAATGAACACTATTTTCATAATAGAGTAGGTAGTTTTTAGATGGAGAACTGGGAATAGACTTGCTGATAGATCTGTAGTCCCAGGCAGCTATGACAATTGGTGCTGCTACCAACAATATACAAGGTATTCTTTCTCCTCCACACCCTAACCAACACTTGTTGTTTTAGGTCTTTTTAGATAAGGTATTCTCACAGGTGTTAGGTGATTGCTTATTGTGGTTTGGATTTGCATTTCCCTGATAATGATGAGGAACATTTTTTCACATGTCTGTTGGCCATCTGCTTGTCTTCTTTGGACAAGGGTCTGTTTAGTTTTTCTGCCCATATTTGGTTGGGCTATTGCTTTTTGTTGTTGTAATTGCTTTTTGTTATTGATATATGAACTCTATATATTTTGAATATTAATTTTGTTGGATGTATGATATGCAAAAATACTCTTATTCAGTAGGATGTCTTGTTCTTTTGATTCAAGTTACTTTTGCTGTGCAGAAACTTTTTATTTTTTATTTATTTTTTTGTGTTTATTTTTGTATTTTATTTTTAAAAATTGATTATATGTATTTACATCATTGCCTACCCTGAGGTTCCCCTACTACCTTATCCAGCAGACATTTTTTACTTTGCTGTAGTTCATTTATTTGTTTATTTTTGCTCTTTCCCTCTTTGCTTTGGAGTTAAGTACCCAGAAATATCCCTGAAGTCAATATTGCATGAAATTTTGCCTATGTTTTCTTCTATGTATTGTATGGCTTTAAGTCCTACCTTTGACTTTTATTCACTTTGAGCTAATTTATGTTTGTAGGGTGAGATAATCATCTAGTGTCATTCTTTTGCAATGACTATCCAGTTTTCCCAAGACCCCTAATTATTTTTCTTTTGGATGTTTCATGGTATGCAGTTTGGTCATTAATCCACCCACATGTGGATTTATTTCTGGGCTCTCATTTCGATTTCAATGACATGTGTCTATTTTTATTCTAACACCATCATTTTTTCAGTACTATTGATTTGTAGTAGGTTGGGAGTGTAATACCACCATTCTTATTTTTGCTCAGTATTTTTTGGACTATTTTGACTCTTCTGTGGATCCATACAAGTGTTAGTAATAGTTTTCCTATTTCCTTAAAAAATTCCTTTGGAATTCTGATAAGGGTTCATAAAATTCCTATCAGATTTTATTTTCTGGATAAGGTGAGCATTTTAACAATGTTAATTCTTCTGAATATTTTTTCATTTCTTTATGTCTCCTATTTTCTTTAAAAATCTCTTAAGAGTTTTCATTATGCAGGTCTTTTGCTCATTTACTGAGTTTATTTCTAGATACTAATTCATTTTTGTTGCATCTGTGTGATTGTTTTCTGTTATAATAAAGATGAATAGGTACATGTTATATGTCACTCTATCTTCTCTCTGTTTTTTGTTTTCCCTTCCTTTGTCCTTTCCTCCTTCTCTTCATTCCTTTTCTACTTTCCCTTTTCCTCCTTTAAGCCTTTTAGCCCTTATGAAGTACCTGTAATAGTCAGGTACTACATTTGAAAGGCAAAATAATGGTCCATACTTATAGTAACTCACTGATTTGGAGGGGGAAATACATGTGAATGAATACCAGTGCAAAAATATGTTTAATGCTAACCACTTCACAGAGTCTGTAGTGGTAAATAAAAGAATATTAAGATTTTGCTAAGTCTATGCTAAAATCTTCTTTGAAATAAATGTTGATAAGTAAGCAATTGGACTATTTTGATTTGGAGATCAACACACAAGAAAGAATAACAATTTTCCTCAACTGAGTAACAGAAAAAAAGCATCTGTTCAAAATAGGACGTAATAATGTATAAGCATGATATTTTAACATGGAAATCGGTCTTCAGGAGGTGGTTACAAATATAAGGTTTGGAGTCTACTAAGATACCCAAAGCCATCATAAATATGCCTACTAAACATATCCAGAGAATATTAAAAACTACTTTCATATTCCTTATTTTTATATAAAAAAGCTTATCATAATTTTCATACTTTATGTAGGGAGCTGTACTTGATGTTAATGCTAAAAAGGGGATTGAAAGAAGAAGTAACTGTCTCTGCAAATGCTATTTTGAGGTATAATAGTAGCTAACATACATGTTTAGTGTGATATATAATGCAAACCACATATTCATAAATACTGTGTGATTGTTCAAAATGCTGATGAACTAAGTGCTACCATTTCTTTATTTCCACATGTGAAGTAGACAAAAATGAAGTAAGATACTTTAGTATTTTATACAGTGAATGGCTGGGTGGAATTCCAAGCCACATAGTCTAAATGCATTGTCTGTTCCCTATTTTCTAGATTTCAAGCTGGATTACACCTTTCTCCAGAGCTAACTTTTCACAGTGTCTTCACCATGTGTTGAGAGCTGGATTCAGGGCAGAATCTCAAACCCAAGCTAGATCCACAACAGTGGAAAGTGCAATTGAAAAGAATCATGGAGTAATTCATGAACACACTCAAGTTGAGGAGCAGTGTGGAGAGCAATTCCTAACACTAATATTTTTGCACTGGATGGTGAAACAACACTGCTGGGAGATTGCATCTTTGTTGGAAAACTCTAAAGATATTTTTAAGCTAATTCTTTACATTTTCAAACTTACCTTGTTAGGCCAATCTTTCCATGGTGTTCTTAGTTCCCTTTGAGGATTAAAACATTACTCAGTTTGCAAAGGGTTCCCTGAAGGTTGTCCTGTCTCTGTTCCTGAATGAGTTTAAAGGAAAGGAGTATTCAACTACATTCTTAAAGCACAGAGGCTGAATGATAACAAAACCAGAAAACTTGGTAGTAGACTTCACCAGCTGTTTGAATCTTTCTTCTATGAACTAATATAACTAATATTTGCACAGTCATCACAGTTTATTATAACAATTTAACACATACACAGAGGAAAAGAATATTTTATTAACTTGTGGCTGAAATGCTTTTATTGAAATGCTTCTATTCCAAATATTGGGATATTTGCAGAGGACTGCAAAACCTTGTAGTTATCTGTAAAGTACCAGCTTTGCTTATGAATCATTTTATTGCTCTCTATGTAAACTATCTGGCAGTGAGCTCATAGAAGATTTACATAGTGGTGGCCTTCAAGAAATTATTTTTGAGTGCAAAGGAACACAGACTAAGTCAAAGAAAATAAGTGAATATCTGCCAGTTAAGGCCCTCAAACTTATAAACATTTTCTATTTCCAACATTCAGAGCTGAGAATCTTAGATCAAAATTTAGACAAACTGTAGGCAACACCCCAAATGAGTACTTATATTAAGTAACATATAAAAATATTGCTGCTCTCCAAAAAGTAAGCAATGTTTCAGGCTATCTTTAAATGAGGGATTAAGGGAAAATGAGGTAGACAAAGAAGGCAAAGAGGAAAAATTTTTGTCAATTACAAGGTGGATTTTTTTGGCCGCCTGCCCTCCCCCCACCCACCCCAAGTAACTTCTTAAAGTTATCAGGTAGGTAATTACTGTGTAATATAAAATGTTTCCTATTGAAAGGGAAGTACATAATCACCAAGACTGTCACGAAACCAGCAGTTAAGAGAGAAAGACACATATATCCTTGAGCCCCAGTTCCACTTCTTAGTAACTTTTTGACCTTCTTAGGCTGCTCAGTATCACTAAGCATCCATTTTATCATGTGTGAAAAAATGAGTATACTGCAAATATATACCGCCTAAGTTTAATGTAAGCCTTAAGTAAAATTCAGCAGACTCTGAGCAGCAAATAGTAGATGCCCATTAAATTCATTCAGTAGATCCTTTACTTGGATATGGTGGTAGAGTCAAACACCAAAATAACAAGACACATCAGTAGCAGAGACCTCGGGAATTACTGACATGATCACAGGACCAAATGTAGAATTGCTCTAAAAACTTCTAAAAAGGTTCGACGTTTATTAGAATTAGCTGGGGCTAATTAAATAATTGCAAGTTCCATGTGTATTGAAGATGGGAAGCAGCAGAAATGTAAGGCAGAAGGTATGTGGAAACCCTGCAGTATTTTTTTTTCTAGAAATTGCCTTATTGATGGTTTAGGTATTGACATTCTGCTCACCTAACAGAAAGCATAGATTTCTGCCCCCAATTTTTTTTTTTGAGATTTAAACATGCTAAGGGTCCACTTAGGACATCATTTCAGATGTGTGGGAAGAAGGAAGCAACTGATCTCTAATTATCCTCTACCCTACTCAAAGAAAAACATTTTTTTCACGATTGCTTTTCCCTAGACTGTAATGTAGTAGCTTACCCTTACTTTTTTCTTTTATTTTTATGATTTTTTTTTTGCAATAGAAATGAGGACAGGAAGAATGCCCTTATGAACCTCCTCTCTGTCAAAGGACTTCTAGGGATTTTCAACATGTGGAGGAAGATCAGAAAGTGTTCGTGGAACTTCTGCCAAGCTCTGAGATCAGACACTCTTCCTACTCTCCCCCGGGTCTCATCTATTCTTATCAAGGATTCAGGGGTGGCAGCAACCACTTCTTTACGTCAGAAAAAGAAGCCAGTGGAGCATGGGAAAAGCAAACTAACACTGGGAAACACAGGCAGGCACCTATCGCATGTCAGCTATTCTGTCTTTGACTATCAAAGAGGCTTAGGTAGGAGAAGAGGGCTGAGGCTAGTAGCTGGGGGCTGGGTGGGTGCTATAGAGAGGGAAAGGTAGCCCTATGTCCCTTTTTCCATGTCAGATGGCTGGGATGTAGAAATGAAGGTGGATATGCTGGGTCAAAGTTGTCAAGCACTTGACCTTCCTGAGTTGTGTCTTTCAAGCTCAGTGCCATTCATTAAGCAAGTTGGGTGCCTGCATGGATAACAAAGCCCCACCTCCAGGCTCAGTGTACTGAAGGCTTCTTGGAGGGCACACAAAGCATTTTGAAGAGTTAAATGTAAATGAATCAGGAACACATGGATTCAATTTCCCTGGAAATTCACATGTGCTTGGAAATGGGGGTGGGGGGCAATGTCTAGCCAAATGTGCTTTGATTTATCTGACCCTAAAATATACCCCTCCCCATTCCCTTTCCTCCCCTCAGAATCATTCAAAACTTTGCTTAATGTCAAATCATGGCTGGGTGCTTGACACCCTGGAAACCTGGATTGGTTTGAGTTCCTGAAATGCTCCACAGAGTTTAAAAGGGCATTCAGGGAGCCTTATTCCACATCCCCCACCTCCCAGCTCCCCACCTAAAGAATATCACATGGTTTTCTTCTATTTAATGGGGTTAAATTAAGGCAAGGATGTGATGATGTTAGTTCAATTGCAAAGTTAACCACCTACTGCAATCCATGGAAGTCTTTGCTTCCTGCTGTGAACATAGTCACAGGATGTGGCCTTGGAAATCGTTCCTGCTAGTAAAATATCAGGATTTCTATTTTGAAGGAAACTCCACTTGGATAGGGTATACAGTGGTGTAAAAAAATATGTTGTGTGTGTTTGTTTGTGTGCAATCAATATAAAATCAGGGAAAAATAGAGCAGGATGCATGTGGCCCTGAAATGAGAAAAAGCATGGAACTGGAAATAGGTCGGTATGCCACAGCCAGAAGAGCAAAGAGGAGACTGCTACAGGAAAAAACAAGAAAACTCCACTTAGATAAATGGGCAGATTCATGCAATCACCACTACCACCACCACCACCACCACCACCACCACCACCACCACCATCATCATCACCATCACCCTCATCATCATCGTCATCATCACCATCATCATCACCATCATCACCATCATCATCGTCGTCATCATCTAGTTATCATTTGTTGATGGAGTTAAGGTTTCAGACCACCTTTTTACAAAATCACCACATATAACAGCCTTTATTATTTCTTAGTGGTATGTTCAAGCTTGGGATGGCAGGCAGGGAGATGCCTCAGTGGGAGATCCGAGGTCTGAACACTAAGAAGCCTTTTGAGTCTCAGATGACCGGTGAAAGTGTTTTAGAGTACAATGTGCTGACTCCCTTCTTTGCTGAGAGTTTCTGAGAGGGTAAGAAGGGGAAATTCAGCATGTAGCCTTGGATCCCTATCAGTCTGGGTCTAGGCTATCATGTGTCAGAGACTCATACTGATGACAGTAATTATTCTGAGAACTAGAAGAAAGTGAGGTTTTGGTACCTCATTGGTATTAAGTGATTTGATGCTGTTCTTTTGTTTGTGCTTGGGCCAACTGGAGCTCACTGACTATTTAAGCATTTTAAGCATGCCCTGGGGAGGAGTTAACATTTTTTTCTTTAATAGCTTTCAAAAAGATTTATATGATAGATAGCAATTACCTTATGAGAATTTTAGGGTATGGCATGATAGGGTAACATGCATCTGAAGATGTGTAAAGTTGTACCCCTCAATCATCTACTGGGTGCAAATCAAAGTTACCTCAATAAAAAAGTACAAATTTTAAAAAGTATTAAACATATAAGATATAGTTAGGTTGTTATTTAGTGACTATTATGATCTTAGCTAAATGCATTAAAAAGATTAAAATTTTCAATAAGATTTTTCTCCTCTGGCTATGTAAGGGGAAAAAGGGAAATAAATCAAGAAAAAAAAGAAAAGTGGAAGTTGATTTCATGAACCAAAATATATGCCACAAATTCTTTGATATTCAGTCTATATTGGTTGTAAGTTTTGTTCTGATCTTCCCAGCAGCTAAGGAATGAGTAAAATATGATTTAATATGTGACTTAGAAGCAGGGCCAACTACATAATTTGTTGGCCCCGGTGCAAAATAAAAATGTGGGACCCCTTATTCTAAAAGCAGGAAAAATGTCATTAAATGTAATAAAACATGAACCATTTTTCTTTCTCCCACACTCACGCGAGGTCCTTTGTGGGCTTTGCATTTGTCAGGCAATGACTCCCTTGGACACCAGAGTCCTGGCTACACTGGCAGGTGAGGCTGACCTTCAGCAGGGAGCCTCCCCTGGGATTTGGCTCACCATGAGCTGGGCTCTCCCTTCCTGCAGCCAGACGATGTCATTCTGCACCTTTTATGTAGAAAGTCAGCGGACTCTTTCCTCCTTAGGCAATGCCCAGAAGGTTGAAAATCCTTTTCCAGATATGTCCAGATATGTTCCTGGATTAGGAACCCTCTCATTTGAGAGGGTTACCCCAACAAACATGGGTCCTGAGGCTGAGACCCTCTGTCTGACTCTGCCCTGAGATGCCATGAGGCCCATACCATGTAACCAGAACCCCTTTGTTGCCCATATGAATGGACAAACCCTTCCTCTAACTTGGGATGACAAGCCCAAGAAGGTAGTGCCTACAAAGGGGCAGAGGCTGTCTGCAGCAGGTGAATGTGGCTGGTAGGAGAGGTCAGGTAGGCAGGGAAAACAGAAGCTGACCACAGGAATCTAAGAACCGTGTCAGGGAGACAGGCAGGTGGAGGGAGGATCAGTGTCCCCTGCTGAAGTCCTGTTTGTCCCTGGGTACGTTCCGTGCAAAATGAATTTTAAAGATGAAATTATTAAGAATTTCAAAAGAACTGCTGAAAAGTATAAAACACCAAGCAGGAAGCTTTTTGAGGATGGGCCCTATGGTAGTGCATCATTCCTGAAGCCCCCACTTACAGGGGCTTAAGTTAAAAACCAGCACCTAAAATCCCTAACTGCTGAGCAGCGATGCAGTTGATCATGATACTGAAAACTGAAAACTCAGAGAGATTCTCCAGGAAGTCTCCATAGAGAAGACTGTGACTAATGGTCCAGAGTCTTAGAACGTTCCATTCATGCAAAAAAACTACCATTTTTCAAGCATCTATTATGCACCATTGTGTACTTACTTTCTAGTGGGATGAGCAGAAAATAGACACAGAATAAGCGACTAACACCACAAGGTGGTGATTTCACAGTCTAGGAAAGGCTGACAGTCTTCCCAGAATCTGGTCACGCCTTTTCTAAGGTGTGTCATGACTCACTTAGCATTTTCCTGTCATGTATATTTCACCTCAAAGTCTTCTCTCTCAAGGAAGAGTCCCCATTTCTAGAGACGAAAGAGATACCTTTCACAGGCTTTATATTCTCCTCTACTTTCACTTTAGTGCACTGTCCAGACTTTGTAATTTGTATGAATTTAAACTGTCCTTTGAGGCCAGTTGAGGCCAGTGGCAGGAATCTTTAATCCCAGCCTCTCAAGGCCAAGGCTAGGATCGCTTAAGTCTGCAGGTTCGAGACTGCCCCGGACAACATAGTGAGACCTAGTCTCAAAAAATAGTCAGGCGTAGAGGCACAGGCCTGTAATCCCTACCCGGGAGGCTGAGACTGGGGATGGCTTGAGTCTGTGGGCTCAGGACTACCCCAGGCAACATAGTGAGACCTAGTCTCAAAATAGAAATAGTTAAATAAACAAATAAATAAATAAACTAATAAACTGTCCTTTGACAAGTACTGAATGATTTCATAGGTGAAAACAGAAAAATAAAATGAAGGAGCAGACAAAGTAAACTAAATCAAGCCCTACAAATCTGACTGCAGAATTGGAACTGCCTGACAGGAATATGGGAGTAGGGGTGGAAATGGGGATGCGAAAGTATAAGACTCCCAAAGAACTGTGGTAGAGGATCATGGGTACTTTATGGTAGGTGAGGTGTGGTAACAGATCTGAAGAGGTGTAAGCTTATGCCTCTAAATCCTATGTAGTGTTGCACAATAACATTACCTCAATAAAAAAAATCACATAATAATAAATAAAAATAAAAACTTACCTAAAAATAGTCATTTGATTATGTACTGCACAACCCTGACTAGTTCGTAGACCTGAAATTGCAAGGTATGCTTTTTTCTGCTTCCCTTGTATATGCCTAGTACTAGAACAATTATCCTAGCATTTGTGTTAGCTGCCTCTTCCTGCAGTGGGGGTGTTAATAAAAATGCATTAAATAAGCACTATATGTCAACAATATTGTCGAATCTTGCAGAGAGCATCATGAGTAGTACTGGTAAGCTATATCCTCAGAGAGGATTCTATTCCCCTCCAAATTTACTTGCCAGTTATTTTTGTCCATGACCTCTCTGCTCCAGCTACTTATTTCACTTGCTTCTTGAATATTTTTCATTTATCTCCACTACAACGCTTCTGATAAAAATATGCTAGCCTTCCAGATATTTCTTTATTTTCCTTCCTATTTTTGTAAGCATTAGATTAATACACTTGAGTTAGGAGATTTCGAAAAGCTCCCAAAACAATCTCTTCTTAGGAACAGAGTTTAACAAGACAGCAGACGCACCAGCTTCAAACTACATTTCCCAGACTGCCTAGCAGTTGAGCATGATTAGATCCCTCGTCCTTGACAGAGAGTGGGAGACCTGGCTGTGCTTCCAAATTATGTAGTTAATAGGAAATTGTTTGCTCTCCACTTCAAAGTTGTTCACTCTTACACTTTCCTGCACAGTAAAGAGTTATTATGGAAACTCAGCTTCCAGCAAGTATGCAGTACAGACCAAAACAAGACCAAGTTAGTGCTTGGTCATCTTCTGGCTTTGTCAGTTAGCTTATTTCTAAACAGATGGAAAAGGGAACAATTTTGCACCCTATTAGACAGCACTTTGGGATTCCTTTGTTCTAGTAGCTAAATCTGAACCCTAAGTAATACATTTTCATAGAAGTTGAAAATGGAAACGATCACTCTCTACTCCTTGTAGGCTGAACGGTACCCTTTTTCTGTTCCCAAATGTTGTGTTACTTGTCTATTCTTTAGACCTCTATGTTTCTTCTAAAAGAGATTGTACATATATAAATAAGATTATGAGCTTCAAATAGGGAAATCAATTCAGATGACTAGAATTGCACAATGGACCCTTAGGGACCCATAAAATTCAAGAGCTCACTCTGTGTGGATCAGAGGAGATAGAGAAAAGGGTAGATCAAGCAATGACAAAGATGGCAGGATCCAACACACTGCTTTGGCTCAAAGCTAGAGCAGACAAAGTGATAAGGAAGGTGAGCTTGAAGAAGTTGCCAGAGTGCTAGACTCGAATAGGAACTGTACAACCACAAGGAACTGAATTCAGTCAAGAATGTGCTTTTAAAGAAAATTATCTTCAGAAACTCCATATGAAAACCTGGAGACACTGCTATGTTGGCCTTGTGAGAGCAGAGGAACAACTGAAACACCCTGGTTCATTCCAGATTGCCAACCTGAAGAAGTGAGCTAATGTGTCTTGTGAGCTAATGTGTCTTGTTTGACGTTATTAAATATGTGGCTTTGTTGTAACATTGTATGAGTTCCAGAAGGTCATCATAAGAAAAGTCTAGAGCTTTAGAGGCCTACAGCCATGGAAATGTATATTACATTTTCATAATATAGGAGACATTCTGTTCTCAAGATCCTAATCCTAATGTACCCATATATTTCCATCTATGGTACATGTGGGAAAAAAATGAAAATTGCTTTTTGAAGTAAGCTATATCCTCAATATCAGATAGGGAGATCACCCCCCAGATAATGAAGTGGATCTGATATGATAAGAAAGTCCTTAAAAGTAAAAGAAAGGTAGAAGGAACAGCGAATATGTGTAATATAGAATCAGTGTCAGAATATCAAATTCTGTCATTTGAGAAAGGATGCAAATCAATCCACTTAGGTTATAATAAAAAAATAACATCTGTTGAAATTGTCCTGCAGAGAAAGTCTTTCCTTTAACAGAAACTGGGGGTGAGGACACTCACACCAACCACCAGTACTTCTACATAAGGTAAACTGGGCAGAAATCTCCATGCCCTTTGCACCTCCTGAAACAGTATCTCTTATCATACCTCTTTCCACCTCTGACAGTAAGATAGAGAGCTTTATTGGTAAGATGATAAGCCTTTAGGAACTTTCTTTTTCCCTTCCAAAGCAAGATCTGACTCCCTGTGAATACCAGGATAAGCCTTTCTTCTTATGGCATCTGATCTTGGCAGCATGAAATGTTGGGGTGCAGTCATTTAAAAGCCCTTACTCTCAGATTTGAAGTTTACTTTTTTCAAAGTGAGAAAATTATGGAGAGAGAAGAAAATGTCATTAATAATATTTGGCCATGCTTTAAAACCAACCAATCTCATTTAGTAAACTATTCATCAACCTCATCATTTCACAACAGGACAATGAATAAAGCCATCATTAATCCTATTAAAGACATGGACTCTGTGGAGACAATTGGCTGGGAAATTATTCCTTATTACTACAATGTAGTATAAATTAAGAAGAGCAATGCCACTACCAAAAAGTGAAAGTATCGGGATGTTTACAACTGAGAGTTATTCCCAGTTGAAGGATTCTTCCCAGATAAACTGGAGGCTCAAAAGCAAGAAGTTTTTCAACTCTTGTCCAGTGCCCCAATATTTTCCAACATTAAAAAATAACTTCCATTTCCTGCCTCTCACTCCTTTTTGCTCTTTCCATGTAATTTGGAGGTAATTTTAGTATTAACATTTTCTCCACACAGATTCCTTTCTCTTTACTGGCTTCTGATCTAGATTCATCCTCCAAAGGATAATTGTTAAGGTCTTTTGTGATCTGTCCCCTGCCTCTCTATATTCATTCATATTTTGTTACTCTTCCAAGTGCATGTTGTATGTCTGCTTTTTCTTCTCTGGCAGATTTTTTTCAAACATTCTTTCCTCCAAGGCATTTCTACTCCCCATCAACCTCTTTGGTCCTGATAGACAAATCTTTCTAGCAAAGTCTTATTTTTTTCCTCCAAATTTGGTTCTTTCCCTGACCTTGTCTCTGCCTCTCCTTACTCAGCATCTTTTCTGTGTGGTCTGGGCCTTGACAGTTTTACCTATATTCACTCCTGTCATATTCACTTGCAATCATTCTTTTCCTTCCAGAGGTCTTTTACAGACCCTGATTAACTTGACCCTGATTAACTTGGTTGCTGTAAGTCCACCATTTTTTATGGCCAACATTTAAAATAAGGCCTTCGTGTATAGTGGATATTGAATTAGTATGAATGAGTAGACAAGCAGGTGAAACAAAATCTGGCATAATATTTTTACATTTCCCTAATTATAGACTTAATCTGGGTTGTTAGCAAGTGTCAATCTGTGGAAGAAAAATTAGGATCAAACCAAAGTGCTTTTCTTCCTCTCTCCCTTCAAGTTCTTTTAAAACAGGAATTAATGGTTCTTTAATACAGCAACACAATAATCCCCTTTCCCAAAATGCCAGAGGTCACCTGGAAATTGAAGGCCTTTGCAAGGATTAAAATGAAAGGATAAAGGGATTTTGGTGGTTAAATTCACTGGGTCACTGCACCCACATCCTTGTTAAATACGCTCTGTGGACCATGACAAGAAAGCATGGTGGGGATTCATGAGTTTAAAAGGTGAACTCAACACAAGCCTATTGATTGATAGTGATCAATTCATCTTCTACTGTGATTATCTCCTTCTGATTTCCCTGTTTACATTCCTCAACTCAGTAACCTCACGTCATGATAGATTATGATTCATGTCTCCAGATTTCATGATGCTTATTTTCATCTGTAGACATTCTGTCAGATCTCTAAATATTGGCAATCCCCGTGGAAGCAAAAAAAATCCCCAGGGTGTTGGAAAAGAGAGGAGAGAACTTAAAATTTTCTTTAAAAATGAAAGATGATATGAAAGACGAGAATCTCTTTGGAATTAATTGTTTGTCTCTGCCAAAAGGGAAGTTTACCTACAGCCCATGAATTTCCCTTCTATTTTTAGATGGAAGTCCCCGTAGAAGTCACCTAAATCATTTCTCTAGCTGATTGGCTTATTGTGGTGGGCCTTGGGTGGGAGAGAAAGTGATGGAATTTTTATAGATAATGACCTCCTCTTAGTTATTGGTGAATCTCTGAGTTTTGTCAGAGAAGAGTATTGAATCAAAGGCCTGGTCACTTTATACAACATGCTCTGCTGAAAATCTTAGCTGAAACTATGAGACGTAGAGGCAGGAAGAGTTGCTGCTGAATGACTTTTTATTTACATTGAGTCTCACAGACCTTCTTGTTGAGTTCCATAAATTCCCAGTATCATCAAATACAGTTTCCATTTTCTTCAACTTTCTTGAATGAGTCATTCTGAACAAATCATAAAGGAATTTAATATGTCATATGATCTTTTTGTTTCTGAAGAGAGTTAATGTTCACTTGAAACTTCCTATGTCTGGACACTATACATGAAACTATATTTTATATACATATAAGATGAATATAAAAATGGTACCATGGATTTTGTAAATACATTTATAGTACAATTATTATTAAGTTCTTTAATGGGTAAAGGACTGAAAAGCTATCTGCACAAGGTCTTTTCTCTAGTACTAAAGGAAATAAAATTCAAGCCTTTTTTGAGTCTCATGAAAAATTTTTCATAGTCACCATCACCATCAAAATGGAAAAAATTGCAGGAAATTAAAAAACAGTAAAGAATATAAAGAGAAAAGAAAGGGTAGTGCCATAACATATAAGCACTGGGAAAACTTAAACCCTTTCTTCTAGACATAAAATGGGAAAATTTATATATTTGGAGGATGGAGGTGAGGAGAAGGTAAAAATTAGGAAGAGGAAGAAGACAAATGATGAAATAAGTATAGTTCCACAATGGAAACTTTTTTTGCCTCCAAGTGTGGAGGGAAATGCCAAAGCTTAATTTTTTGAAATGCACTCTTTGACTTTGAGAACAAAAAGCAGAAAAAAAGTTTAATTTAACATCAACAACAAAACAGTCAACAAAAGTGACTTCTACTTTTCCTCATCACCTGAGGAAGCAAAACAGTCTCCTTTAAATATAGTGCTATATAGAGAGTTATAAGTGATTTATATATAGAGTTATAAGGTGGTATCATATCTAGTTTTCTTATTGCCAAGCCATTGTCAGATTTTCAAGGTGTTACTTACTTAACTTGAATTTCCATGTACTTACTTTAAGAATAGTATTACAGAGCTCTCCTGCCTGCCTGTGACTATACAGGTACCTCTTTTACCTTCTCCTTTCCCTAATAAAACTGTCCTTTTTGAATGAAAAGAAAAAAAAAAGAAGAGTACTGCCTAATTGAGTTTAGGATATATAATTTGGGAGGGTGTTAAAAACACAAACGCATTAAATTATCTGTGCATGGGAAACACAAGGTTTAGCGAAGTTGAAGAGGTTTTTATTTGTTTCCTTGATTATGAAGCTAGAGAACTTCTCAGATCTCATTCTGAAGCTTTACATGTAGATTTTTCACTTATTTTTAATTGTTGTTTCTTCTTTCAAAGGAAAAGCTCATGATGCTTTGTTTGGGAACCACTGAAGAGGAACTTCTTTTGATGAAGATTCCACTATTACTTAGTGTTTTTGCCACCATCCCAATGTGGGTAGGTTCATCATCGATTCTAGCAGTTTAAAGAGTATCAGAGCCCGTCATTGTTACAGGATTTTTAATAGTGGACAAGTGAAAACATCTGGCAGAGAGACAGCTACTTGAGTCCCTCTTGGTTACCCTCCCCCATCATAACGCTGCTCTTTTATTACCTCCCTCCTAAGCCCAGGTGTGCCTGCTCACTCATGCGCACACCCATTGGCCAAGCATATACAGTCATGTGGAGGGTGCAATACCACAGGTTCTGGTCTTAGAAGCTAATGACAAAAGGGTAAAACCCTGATAATCTCCTTACCCTACACATACCCTTGGAATTACCAGTTGCTTTTCAAATGTTACCTGGATAGATAATGATGGCTTCCTCCCTCCCACCCTTCATTTGAGGCTGGGTTTCCACTGGACAAGAAGGCATGGGATCAGGATCCTTTTCAACCTTAGGAACTTTCTCTTTGAAAATGCTCATTTCTTCCCCAGGGATCCAAAAGACCATCGATATAGAGAATAGCTTTTCTTCAGTGTGGTTTGACAGTTCCTTTTTGAAAGTCATGAAGAACAACGGAGAGACTTCCTTTAGAAATCTGTTGGCATCCATAATATTGTGATATCCAGCTTCTTATCTGACCTCCCCAAAGTTCAGTTTTTTTTTTTTTTTTCTGTGAGTGGAAAATTGGATCTACCCTATTGGAGCATAGTAGAACTGCACTGCAGTGAGCTCTCTTACGATGAACCTAGACCCACAAATTCAAGTTTCCTTTTCCTCTTTCTTACTTTGTCCCCTGAGGGAAATTTATATGCAGAGCATGATTCCTCATTAGCAATTGTTTCTTTTTTCAAATGGTAGCAAGAAAGACTATTAAAAATAGCAAAACGTATTTCATGAAGCTCAAAGAAAGAATAGAGGAAACATTCAGAGGAAGGAGAACATGAGGAGGTGACTTGAACTGTAAATTATTGATAAGGTAGGATCTGGCCATGGAACTTACAAGGTCTTTGAGGAGTTTGTGGAGACAAATGAGGTCATTTCAATCCCACTTTGTGACTTCTCTGTACACATTTGGAGTGTAGATCCCTGATCCTGAGGCACAATGAGTTTTTGGGTGGTCTTACTAGTTAGTAGAGCATCCATTGTGGTAGGTGAAAGCTGGAAGGAGGGAGGTTTGGGGGGATAGGCTGGAGAAAAGATAGCATGTCCAAGACACCTCTAAAATTCCGAGACATTCCAGCTCCTCCACCAGAAAAGAAAAAAACAGTGACTGCAGAGCTCCCAACAACTTCTTTGTCAGTTATTTCCCCTACTTTACCTGTCCTTCATAATGTGGGGGTACACAGTCAAGGCCTTGGAGAAGAGTTTTGGCCCAACCAAGCCAATCATGAGGATATTTCCTAGATTTAGTTTAAAATATGAAAACAAAACAAAGGTTTGCAAAGAGAAAATTAAAAGATTCAAAACAACGAAGGTTTGGAAATCTAGAAAATAAGTCATGCTAATTTAATCTAACAATATTATGCTTGAAGAGTTAAGAAGAGTCGTTAACATACAGTGGCAAGAGCTTGATGCCAAGGGAAACTGAGATGACCTGTCATTCATCAAGTCGTCACTAGAGGGACTAGTTGCACGTAGATGGAGTTCAGTTCCTGGGACTGTGGTTCACCGTTCCAGGGCGCACATTTCCCTCCTCCACTACGGGTCACAGCTTTCTGTTGCTATGGGAATCCCTAAACAAGGGGTAAATATGTCGCCAATAGCGATAGACAATTTTATTTTTCATCCTTTTTGATGCATGGCAGTCTCAGCCCTCCATCTGCAGCCTGATGTCGCTCACTGGCCTGTTAAGTCTGGGTAGCACAAGCCAACCATTATTGCTAAATGCCATCACAGCACGTAGCTCTGTTCACACACTGTGGTGCATTGTAAAGGTCGCTGCTCTATGAAGAGAGAGAGAGGGAAAAAAAACCCTCTTTTTTCCCCTCCTCCCTTTCCCTAGCCTACTCCTCCTTCCAAGTCTTCTAAGTGCAGCTGATCTTCAAATATGGAAAACTCCTGAGTCGATCTGTATTAGGCGAATAGAAGCAATGATTAAGTAAGGAGACAGCCGATTTAATCTGGGGCAAATAAGGGCAGAGAAAGAGGTGTTAGTTTCATTCTTTGGGACTCTGAGTTAGATGTTTGAGGTAACTGGGGCATAGTTAAAATACTTTGACTTATTAAAGCATATTTTGTATTTTGTGATTATTTATTTATATATGTATTTTTTATATCGTTGTTTACCCCAAAGTTCTTCCACCACAATATCACCAGTGAACCATCTTCCTGCTTGCTTGTGCTCATCCCTTCCCTGAATTTGCCCTCTCTCCCTCCCTCCCTCTCTCTCTTCCTCCCTCCCTCCTCCTCCCTTGTTCTATGCTTTAGCTCTGTTATCAGCAATCTAGCTCTAACTTTTTCTTGTCCTTATGTTTGGGTTCTCCCTACACCACATACCCTTTAAATGGGTTCTGTGATAGGGTAACAGCTGGCAGTGTTTGTGCCATCATGAAATGTGTGCCTGACAGTCCAATGTTTGGGATGTAGTGCTAAGCCTTTAGGAAGGGCCCAAGTCTAGGATGTAAAGGTTGGGCTGTATCTGTATCAAGTCACCTTATTATCACTGCTTTGATTTCCATAGCTGTGTTCATCATTTTCTTCCCTCCTGCTAGGTGCTAGTAGGTGGTCTGCTAGAGAATGTCTGCACTGGAGATGCTTACAGTCAAGGGAAAGTCCACCCCTGAGAACTGGACCTCATCCAAGAGAAAACTAAGGTTGCTATAGCAGTAAAGCATTCCTGACTCTCAGTTAGATACCTCTCTGCCTTTTCCTATTAAGTGATGAAAGGTTCCCCTACAAAATGGCTGGGAGGAGAAGGCAGGGCTCTGGATGCAATTCCTTGAGATCAGGGATAGGTCAGCTAGTTCACAAATCTGCCTTTTGTGGGCATGCTGGTAAGTGCGCAGAGCAGACCTTCGATGAATCTGTGCTCCTCAAATGCAGGATAGATGGATGGATGCATAGACAGAATAATGAAGTGTAGCACTCTGAGGATGCTTATTGAATGTGTTAAAAATAAAACTGACTGAATACTCACTGTATCGCAGAACACTGACCCTGGATAAAAAATGAAGACATCCAACATTTAGCTTTTAATTTTATCTTTTTTTTGATTAATTGATTTACAAATGACATGAATTTTGGGGAGTGTATCTTTACCTCAGTGTGCATATGAGTCTTACCTTCCCTTTTATCACTATACACTTCAGCATAGTAAGTCACAAGAAAATACAAAAGTTTCATTTTTTAGGGATGCAAAAATGCATGTGTAAATTATTAAGGAGAAAGGAAATGAAATAATTGGTTGTCCAGTTTCTGGGAGTGGTGTTTCAAATGCCATTCCTTTAGAGAATTTTTGGCCTTTCCTTGAAATTTTCATTGACAATATGGGTTCCGGACACATGGGAAATTCCTGTCCCAGTTAGAGAGTTCCCATGGGATGGATCCTTGGGGAGGGTCAAGGACTTAAAGCTGAGAAGGGTGGAGGAACCCCTGGATCCTGTTATCTTCCAGAAATTGGTGATGCTACTATGATGATATTGGTCAGCATTGGCTTCTTCTCAAAGGGCCTCAGGGTGTCTGCTTAACTAGAAACACACTTTAGTTTCAGCCCAGAGGGACCATCTTTCCCCCAAATGGTTCTCGTTTTGTGATCAGTATGTGAGTCACTTGGTTATGAACGACTTCCTTTCTGTCCAGACAAACCCTGGGAAATCTGGATCGGAGAGGAATCCTTGGGTCATTGCTAAGGCTGCTGATTTGAGATGACTCGTCAGTGAACTGGAGACAATGGAGACAATGGAGACTAGAACAGCTCGCTGCACTGCAGGGGCTCTGGTAGAATCATAGCAAGGAGTCAGACCTCTCGACTTAGAGACAGTTCTGAAAAAGAGAAGAATGCTGTGCCACTCCCCAAACCAAGCATATATGATTGTCCGGAGCAGAAAACTACCCTCATTCACTTATCCGTGTCATGGGCTTTGATTGCCCTGTAGTCTCCACTTTACCCCTTCTTTATATCCTAACTGCAGGATAGAGTTAGAACAGACTGACTCACCAGTTGTGAAGGTAGCTCTTAAAAACATAAACTAATCCTGTGCTTCTTGGTACAATGCCCACCTTTAGGAATGATCACTTACCCAGGCTTAGGTTAACCTGGACAAGGCATTTTCCTTGTCCTAAGATACCTAGGAGGGAGGGGATCAAAGGGTAGTGTCTCTCTGGGGGGAGGAAAGAATGCCAAAGAGTACTCCAGGGAAAACTTGGGGAATTTGGAGGGAAGAGAGAGAGAGAAAGAGACAGAGAGAGGTTTTTCCCTTCCTCACTATTAAAATTTCTGTGAAGATGAAGTTAAGGGCTTCTATACTCCTTAGCTCTGAGAACCGATGATGAATCTACTCAGATTGAAATGGTTGCAAAACATCTATCTACAGGAAAATGAAGCACAAGAAGTCAAGGGTTATTTGAAACAGGTGCAGAATAAAAAGCAAGATCGGGCAAGGGTTACAGACAAGGCTAGACAAATGACCAGGGCTTCAATTCTTTCAAAGTATCTCAGTTGGGATAGGAGGTACTTTTTCCGTGTTCTTGTTTGTAATGGAGACACCAAACCTTTTGACCAGCATTTCCATTTTGAAACAACAGATTCAACAAATTCTAATAAAAGGTAGTAAAACATGGTGGTAAAGAAGACTCAAGCATGAAATGCCCTGGTTTGAAATCCTGATTCTACTATGGCACAGTGCCTTCTTAAGTGAAATTTCAGTCCTTCAGCGAGGTGTGGGATGGTTGTGAGACATAAAGAACTTTCTTCATTGTGCATTCAAGGACACTGATTCTATCTACTACTGGTGTGTATTTGCTCTTAATGCTCTCTATTGTTTTTCTTTTTTGCTTATGGTATTTTTAATGTCCACTGTTCTGTTTGAAGTAGTCTCATGTTTTCTCCATTATGGCTGTATTCTTGTTCTGGTCTAGCCATCATTATTGTCTTGAAAAGCACAGCAATCACTATTAGGTTCAACTCCTCATCAGGCAAGGTGATGTAGATATACAAGTTGTGTGTGTGTGTGTGTGTGTGTGTGTGTGTGTGTGTGATATGGGGAAGGATCCACAATAACCTCCTTCCCAAGGTCAATTTCTCAGTTGCATTACGTTAAATAATCTTGGGCTAGCACCATCCTCTCAGTTCTGGTTTCTAGGTTCTGGGTTTTGTTTGTTTGTTTGTTTGTTTTTTGTATAAAAGTGGATTTGCTCTGTTCCTTGTCTAGCCTGTGCCTGTCACCCAGAATATGGACAGGAATTAAGATAAGGCAAAGTTCTCAGGGCAAACTTCTGTATGAGGAATTATGTGCTGAAAACACCGTGTTAGACATAGCTCTAGATGAACACTTGTATTAGCAAAGCCACTAACTATGGCCCCCAGGTGCTACTTCCGGTCAGTTGGCCATGCTGAATCTTGTACTGGGTGGAACTGGCAACATCTGTGGTGGTCTTGCTAAGATAATCTAAATCCAATCGAGGACTCTGGTGTGTGCTCCCAATTGTTAAGTTGATGATCCTTTAGCCATAGGAGTAAAGGATAATCACATCAGTCTCTAGGGTGGGCACCCTAAGGTCTATTTAAGTCTGGGTCTCCAAGAGAGAAGAGCGGGGAGAAAGACTGACAGGAGAACCTTGGAAAGCTTGCATACAAGAGAAAGAACTGTGGAAAGAACTTCAGAAAGAGCTCTCACATGAGAACTGCTGCAACCCTCTGAGAGAGAACTACTCTGGCCTCTGAGGGAACTGCTCCAGACCCGAGGGAAAAGAGTGGTCGCAGTTCCTGGCCCCTGGAGAATGGAAGGTGGACCAGCAGCCATATCCAGCAGCCAAATGACTTTTGAGGAAGAGAAGCCAGGATCTTTGCAGAGACTGGGCTTCCGGTCCTGCCTCTGACATTGATGATGGAAGCACCCGGGCCTGGTGTCTCTAAGCTGTTTACAGTTGGTGCCCTCCTGGTGACCACTCCTGAGCATCGCTATTGTCCTTGGCACTCCCAATGACAGGTATCGGCACTCTGCTTGACCAGTGGACACTGACTGGGTGAGATACCTGCCCCTGTGGCTACGTTAATCTCTTCATTTTCTTTGTGCAATGAACCTCATGCTTGTTAAGCCCTCAGGACTCTTGTGTGCGCAGGTGCAAGAACCCACAGACAGTGACATGTATGGGCACTGTTCCTTGACTCAGCTAGAACCCTTTGTTCTTGTATTGGTTTCCCAGCTTAGTTTTGGGGTGCTCTGCATGTGCATCTGGCTTTAATTTCAAGTGACAGCACCTCCCCTACTCCTCAGCGTCTCCCCTGCTTGCTCACTGCCTTCCTCAAACTCGATCTTCCACTTGTTTCTCAACGCAAGCAACACTGCATATGATCGGGGACTGTACCTCGACTTGGCTATCCTGAGGAAGTCATGGCTGCGATCTCTAGACTTCTCATTGCTCCAACCCATTTGGATCTTGAGTAACCTTTTCTCCTGCCCCACATAGCATAACTCTGCAGTCTTCGTCCCTGGGGGTGCAGGCAGGAGCAGAAAGGACTGAGAACTACAGACTGGCACTACGGCCAGTTCACTGACCAGGCTGATACCAGGGAAGGAAGAAGGGGAATCTGTTTATGACATCCTCAAAACACTGCCTCCCAGCAGGCCCCTCTTAACCACTCCAGGAGCTATGATTGGCATGGAGTGAGGACTGAGGCTCTTTCTTTGGCCTTTCAGGCCCAGGGCTGTGCCCAGTAGGCACTTATACCTATTTCCATAGCCCAGGTACATTAGACTCTGAATCATGGCAGAATTCATTGTCTATGATCTTGTCTTCGACCCCAGGTTGGGGATGAGGTGGTTGTTTTTGCCCAACACCTATGCCACCCGTAGAGAAGAGAGAAGAGCATCTTTTGTGTAGTTGTGGCAGTTGAGTCCCTATAGCCTCCCCCACCAGTTCCAGCTCAAGCCAACAGTCACTACCTTATGCTGCCCTGTTAGGAGCACAGGTGTTTCAGGTCTGGGTGACTTTTTTCTCTCTGGCAATCTAGCAGCTGACTTGCCAGAGTCAATCGACCACGATGTCTCTCCTCTCCTCATGGTGTTCTGGGGGGTAGCTCCTTCAGCCTGCACTCCTCTGTGCACACGTCTCCCCAGGGCAGTCCCTGGGCTCTAAAGTCCCTGATATGGGTGTGTCATTCAATCAACAGCAGTAGAGGTTTCCTTTCTGCAGCCTCCTTTCTGCAGCTCCCCCTCCCTTTCTCTCTGGTTGCACATCCTGGTAATGCCTGGAACAAAAATAAATTTCAGTTTTTCCTGCCCTTTGGGCTCACGGTCCCTTAATGGGATACAGTGGCCATCTGGTAGCCCTCAGAAGTCATTTGCCTTTACTTCTGTGTAATTTGGTCACAACAGTTGGGGGAGGCAAGCTCAGCATCTTCACTCTCCCAACATCTTATCTTGCTGGACCCAAAAATGCTTAATGCTGTGGCAAATACATGGCCTATTACAACGGAGAGTGGCTCTCACTTTTTTTAAATAATGGTTCCTCACTGATTTCAGCTCCTAATAATAAATTCAAACAGGTTCCCTTTGGCATGAGAAACAGACAATGTGGAGAAAGCTGTTCTCCTGCTGCCTAGCAAGTACACATTGTCACCTGGAACTTTGTTTGAAATGCAGGACATCATTACTTCTTGCAAGTTCATGAATTTTGTCTGGACTGTTAATTTGAAGTCCAGTTTTTGTTTCTGGAGCAGCAAGTGCATACCAGTAGGTTCAGTTTGCACGTGGTGAAGCACCCCCCCTCCACCAAATAAAGCATCTCCATTCACCACAAACAAGGCAAAAGCTAAAGATACTGTAAGAGGTAGACAGTTGGCTTTCCATGGTAGCTCAGAGGCTTTCTGTAATGTTAATGAAGCAGGTTGTCATGCAAGATTTAACCCCAAAAGAGTAGCTTTGATGCACGAGTGTACCTGCACAATGAACATTCATTTGGAGTTTATACCAGTATGGCCACTGGCTGTTTATTACATTTTTTCGGTTGGTCTTCTGATGAATCAAGGACTGAGCAATAACTATTACGTACTATTTTGAGTATCATAGTTGCAAGTAAGAGTCCCATTCCTTATACTTCAAACTCACAAATAGAAGAGGGATATTAGTAGGCAAAAACAGTGGACCAGCTCAATATTGATTGCATGGAAATTTGAGTTCAATGAATGAAAATACACAATTGCCTGATAGGGTCTGGATAAAAAGCTCAGACAGTGACAGACCAATAATATGTATGTGGCGAGGACATCAGTTTGCCAGAGAGTTCATCCAGGTTGCATCCCACCTTCTCTCATTCTAACTGTATGAATTTTAACGTCATTTTATATTTATGTGGAAAAGGCAAGCAATGATCCTTAGTGCAGAGAGTTCCTGGTAAAATTAAGAGATATTAGCCAACTTGGAATTGTTCTAAAGAGTAGACCAAGAAGCAAGTGGTATGTTATATTATAGGTCCCTAGCTAGCAGTATAGAGAAAGTCCATCATTTTACAGAGCATGGGCTATTTAAGCAGGAGTACAAATTCTGCATAGCTACTAAAATTGACCTCTGCCCAACAAATACAGAAGTTTAAAATATTTTCTAAGAAATGTTTCCATAGGTCAACCTATCATAAATATGTCATGTTAATCAGGGATGATATATCACAATTTCAACACCTTAAGATTATACTTTGCATACTTTGCAAACACTTCAGATTCCTTCATTTTACCCTCAGAGCATGCTGGTGTCTGTCATAGCAGCCTATGTATGATGATGGGAATTGGGAAGTAAGCACATATTTACATATAAGGTGTACGGGATTATTTTGATTTCATTTCAACTTCCTCATGCTTATCATTGTTTTCATCCAGTTCTGCCTGATAGTAGGACTACATGGTCCTTGCTTCACATTTCTTACAAGGTAGAATGCCTCTTGAAATCATTCCCTATGCATTCAGGGAAAACAAACAAACAAAAGGACAAAAAAAAATTTAAAACTCTCAACAGAACTGAAGCATAGAGCAAGAGAAGGGGAGGAGGGTAAAATTGGGGGATGGACAGAAGAGATTAAGATGGTTCACAGGTGATAAGGTGGTGGGAGAAATTTGGGGTAGACAATGTTTTATATATATGTACAATCAATTAAAAATAACCATCCCCCACAAAAGAAATCATTTCCTATGTCTTACTTTCTCTTTCATGAAGATCATAAAGGGGAATTAATAACCAATATCTACTGGATATGTAAATAATGTATGAACATCATATGTAGCTTTAAGTTGACGCATCCTTTGGGAGCCAGACAGCATGTTCCTCTTCATTTGAGGTCTGACACCTGCATCCAGTTTCAGTGACTGTGTAGTGGGTTACAGTGCTTTGCTTCTTGGGCTGGCGTATGCATAGCGGAGATATACATCTTGTCATACACCTCATGCTTCCGATCAGGCCAGTCATCTCTTCTGAATCGTTAGTCTTGACTGTCTCCCTGTAGTCTGTCCATGCAGCAAGGGGGGCAGACATCATGGCCAACGAGGCAGGAATGGGTCCACTATTTCTGTCTTGTATATCTCACAGGCTGTTATTCCAGCTTCCACTTGCTTTGGTGGAGTTTTCTTAGGGGTTGTCAGATTTTGTGAACACCACAACCACAGAAAATGGCTTTCAGAGAGGTAGGGCTGGCAGGAGTACGAAAAGAATCATGCCATCTGGCTGCAGTGGCATCCAGAATCACATTGGCAACTCTGCCACATGCCTGACCTTCCTCCTTCCCACTGTGTTCGTACAGTGAAGTGCATTCCCCTAGCGATGTAATGAAAGGTGATGAAAGGAGAGGGTCTTACAGCCTAATGCAGCAAGAGTTTGGAAGTTGCTGTATTTAGTTCACAACAGATTCCGGTTGCCCAGTATTTAATCTAGGTACAGACACACAGACGCACGCAGACAGACAGACAGACAGACAGACAGACAGACGCACGCAGACAGATAGACAGACACGCAGACAGACGCACGCACGCATGCACGCAGACAGACGCACGCAGACAGACAGACAGACAGACAGACGCACGCAGACAGATAGACACGCAGACAGACGCACGCACGCATGCACGCAGACAGACGCACGCAGACAGACAGACGCACGTACGCAAGCACGCAGACAGACGCACGCACGCAGACCGACAGACAGACGGACGCACACAGGCAGACAGACGGACGCACGCAGGCAGACAGACGGACGCACGCAGACAGACAGACAGACGCACGCAGACAGACAGACGCACGCAGACAGACAGACGCACGCAGACAGACAGACG